>CAUYRT010019812.1:0-20054 GCA_963574885.1 Lepilemur ruficaudatus
GTGTCTTTTGTGAGACATCCAAATCGATCTCATCACAGTTTATGGCCTTGTTGGAAGACACAGGCCTTACAGTTCCCTCCTGCAAACTAGAATTAAATATATATATATATATATATATATATATACACAAACACACACACACACACACACATATAAATACATACACATGTGTACAAACTCACACATGTATTCAAGTATATGTAAGCAAACACCTAAAACCTCTACTAAAAGAAGGAAAGTTTTTAAAGCACAGAAGAAAAAGTCTGACATAGCAGAAAGATCAGGGTTGTATTTTTTTCCTGCACCGTTCAAAGATTCATCTGTCAGAAGACATACTCTGACATTTTTCCTCTCCTGATAATTTTAGTGGCTTAAAATTCAAACATAAAAGGATAACCATATGTCTTCAGAGGCTAAAAAAGGGCAAAAACCAAAACAGTAGGAAAAAACAAGTCAGACATCAGACATATCAAGGGACCAAGAATGAGCTCTACTCTGCCAGGCAGAAGATCAGCATCATTGCGTCCCCACGCCTTGGCGAGAAATCGGAAGTCCCTTTAGAACGAAAAGAAAACAAAGGGCTCATAATCACCTTCCTCTAATTCAATCATGTTGTCTTTCTCTGTGGTTTAAGAACCCTAAGCTTTATGGAATGTTGCAGCCTGGCTACACTTTAGGGTATTTGGAGGAGGTTTTATTTAGATTATTCTGTTACCATTAATCCCTATTGTCAAAAATAAGGTATTAATAGATAAATTCAGAGTTAAAAACTAGTATTTATGACAACAAAAGCACAAGTGACCCCCCCAAAAAAAGATAAATTGGATTTCATTAAAATGAAAAACTTTTGTGCTTCCAAGGACACAATCAAAAAGACAACTAACAAAATGGAAGAAAATGCTTACAAATAATACGTTTGATAAAAGAATGACATGAGATAATACAGAAAACTCATATAAGTCAACAATAAAAAGGCAAATAATTCAATTTTAAAATGAGCAAATGATTTGAATAAACATTTCCCCAAAGAAGATATATAAATAGCTAATAAGCACATGAAAAGAACATCATTATTCATTAAGCAAATGCAAATCAAAACCAAATGAGTACACCTTACACCTAGTAGGATGAGTATAATGACAATTAAAAAATGTGTTGGTGAAGAGATGAAGAAATTGCAACCCTTGTACACTGCTGGTGGGAATGTACAACAGCTCAGCCACCGTGGAAAACAGTATGGCAGCTCTTCAAAAAGTTAAACATAGAATTACGACAGAACCCAGCAATTCCACTCCTAGGTATAAACAAAAAAGAACTGAAAACAGGTACTCAAGTATATGTACAGGGATGTTCATAGCAACACTGTTCATAGTAGCCAACAGGTAGAAACAATCCAAACATCCATCAACGGATAAATGGATAAACAAAATGTAGTATACACATACAACAGAGTATTACTCAGCCATAAAAAATGCTGAATATTTTCCATAAAAAGAATGAATACATACACAAGCTGCAGTGTGGATGGACCTCAAAAACATTATGCCAAGTGAAAGAAACCAGACATAAAAGGTCACTTTTATGATCCCGCTGATATAAAATGTCCAGAATAAGTAAATCCACAGACACTGAAAGTAGACTGGGGGTAGCCTGAGGCTGGGGATGGAGAGGAATGGCAGTGACTGCCTGATAGGCTTGGAGTTTCTTTTTTGGGGTGATAAAAATGTTTTGGGACTAGGTAGAGGTCGTGGTCACACAACATTATGAATGTAACAAATGCCACTGAACTGTTCACTTTAGAAAGTCAAATTTTATGTTTTGTAAATTTCACCTCACTAAAAACAAAAACCAAATTTTAAAAAACCAGTCTTCTTCTTCATCATTAGTTCTCTCCAAGAATGCAAAGAAATAGTTCTAGTAATTTTTCAAAGTGTGAATGTTTGTTATTTCTAATTTCATTAATTTTAATGTTATGATGTATTTAAAATATAATAAACACATTTTTTCCTGCAAGTTTAAAAAAAAAAAAAAAGAAATAGTTCTGGTATACTACAAAAGATGGTTCAACCTCTTAGTACACCAGGATTATTCTATTAATAATTCTGCTGTTAGAGTCTGAACACCAAGATTCCCAGAAGCTTCTCTTCATATCTGCTCTGTATCAGTTCAACCCATTAGGCTCATAATCCTCCACTGGAATTCTTCAGTTGAAGAGCTTAGTAACTACTGGAATTTATAGAACACAAAGAGAAAAACATGACTAGCAATCAGATTTAGAATTGGTTTTTCAGGCACTAAACCTTGAGCATGTCACATTGTTATGGCGCCAGAATCTTTAAAAACAAATAAACAAACAACAAACAAATATTATTGGCTCAATTATAACAAGATAAACATCCCAGCACCATCGTTACCAAAGGAAACTGCAACAGACAGGAGAAAGAGTGGCCATTCTCTGCAAATTCAAGTTATTACTCGTACAACCTGGACTGTAGGCAGGTGAGAAAGACAATGCAAAAATCCAGGGATTGTTTCATGGTCCCCAGTCACATGTAAAAATCTCATTCACATGCAAAAATTTTCAGAATATTTCAGAAAGGAACAGAACTTGAAATGTCCTGTTTATCATGTGATTTATACTTACAAAGCTAAAGATTCAGCTATTTCCATTTCTTCACAGAGATACTTTAAAACTGTCCCTTTAACTTCAGCAGAGACAATAAACTGTAGGCACACGTTGGTGGAACAGCTACTTTTTCAAAGCCCAGTGTTTAAAACCTTTATGTGCCGATCTAATAGCAGAATTATTAACAAGCTCGATATTCTTCACCTGAGTTTTCTAGATGCAACTAGTCAAACAACAGTGAAGATTATAATTCCAAGGCAATTAGAATTACTGTGAAGTTAAGCTCCTACATGTGGCTTTAGTGAGTATGAAGATAGCCCTGTAAGTGTCTGCTTAATCAGTATTCTCAATGGGGAAGAGGAGTCGGAATGATGACTTGAATAATTATGATGAAGATTAGTCAGTTTCAAAAGAGCAAAACAGACGAATAAACAGCTGAAAGAAAGTTTAAATACTAGAATGGATCTTAAAAAAAAAAAAAAAAAATTCTTGCCTCTTTGGATAAATTTTAATCCAGCCAAAAGACAAGGGTTTAAACTAAATGACCTCTCAAGATAGACCCTGAGCCTAGGATTTGGTAAAGAATGAAGGAATAGTCCTTTGTTCTCTGGTCTCCCGAGAAACTGCTTAAAATTTAAAACCAGTTAGTAATTAGAACCTTCTGCTTTAAAAGAACAGTAATTTAATCCAGAATTACCCAGAGAATGTGTATGTAGCAGCAATATAAATGAAGTTTTCATAATAAAGCTGTCGGTTATCCTGGAAATCATTCATGTTGCAGTTGATCTCAGAGGAACCTGCCCCTTTAACAGTAAGAGTGATAAAAGGTGGCAGGGTGGGTTCGTCCCAGGCATAGTCCAATGAAGTCATAGGCTTCACTTCAGTCCGGAGCCTGGGTTCGGCTACACCATGCTGAGTAAAGACAACTGGGACCTAGAGTGACGGCAGAGAGGACAAAGAGGACTTTCATTCAGAGTGGCGTTACTGGAAAGTGAGTCAGTGCTTCCTAGGCTTAAGTTCCAGGTCCTTCCCAAATGAGTCCTATACAGGGAATAATCATCAGCGAGGTTCATCATCTCACTTCTTCAACCACTTTTCTAATCATCTTAAAAATTCCGAAAACCTACCAATTAAAGGACACGGGCCTCCTGGATAAAGGGCTTTAAGAAGCTTTGCCAAGTCAAATATCCAGGGGAAGCAATTCTATCCTTTCAATGGCATCTTTTCTATCCCAAACCCCCTGTGATAAACTTTAAATACAGAAAGGAGTAAAAATTTTGATACTTGGCTACAGAAAATCACGTATTGTAAGACACTGTTATTCAAAGGCATGTCTTAAAATAGAATCTAATGAGTTCCACATTAGCTTTACTCGGAAGATTTATAGAAATGCTCACTGTAAGTAACCAACAGTAGAACTGCCCATTCCCATTCTCACGGGACAATCTCATCCCCGTCTCTGTACGGAATGTCTCCAGAGGGCATCATGTTAACCACACACTCTAGTCAAAATACGTTTCGGTGGCTAAAAGGTTACTTCTGCCTGGACAAGGCTGCCCAGCAATCAAAATAAGCAGCAGAAACCACCTCCTAATGGTAAGGATGTCTGGGGTTGTCCAGCTGTAGAAAGCCTGTCTGCATGGCTTCCTTTAAACCCAGGTTTACACTGTATTGCCCCATTATCTTTAGCACACGCTCCACCCTTCCACACGCGAAACCACCAAACTGGGTCTTCTTAACTCCACTTGATACCTTAGAAAAGTTGTCAATTCGGAAAGGAGGAGGCAACTGATCCGTGTCACTAAATGAGATCCTGTATGTAGCTCCTCGGAGAGTAATTTCCACTCGCAGGAAGAAGCATTTTCCCAGGGTATCTCTGCAGAGTAAGGAAACGAAAGAGGTCACGTAAAATGGAGGAGACAAGCTGCAATCCACTTTCTGCTTAGGCTTCTCACAACCACAACACTGCTTGGGACTCAATCGATACCACCGAACCTGCAGCCCACTCTGTGTTATTTGATCATACTAAAAAAATTAGAAATTGATAATATAATTACAAAATGGTGATTTTCAAATTCTCTCATTTCTTCAATATTTACTAATATCCTGCTGTAAAGAAGGGCTGAAAAGCAGAGCATGTATATGATGCATGCATGCACACATATACACATTTATATACGGATATATCACTGGAAGGAATTGAAAGCTTATTTTTTTTTCGCTTTTTTGTTTTAATCTATGTCCCATGAAAGCTCATCTTTATAGAAAAATATGTTAACAAATGTAGAAGAAAGGAAAGAATTAGAAAGTCACCATTTTAAAACCACCAATGTAGTGACTGCTTCAAGTATGAACCATCAAACCATTGAGTGAAAGGTTTTTGGGAAACAGAATATTCATTGTCTAAATTATCCCTCCAATGGATTACTCTTATTCACAAAGAAGAAAGGTAAATTTACAATAGAGAGATCTGGTGGACACCACCTTAACCAACAGATGATCAAACTTAACCCCATCAGCAATGGGACCAACAGACCCTACGGGCCTCCTGATGGGATGCAATGGAAACGAATACTGCACAGGTAGCATAAAACATACTCAACAACTCTAATCATTAAGGATATGTGAATGAAAACCACAAAGAGATACCACCTCACACCCATTAGGATGGCTACTATCGAAAACACAGAAAATAACAAATGTTAGTGAGGTTGTGGAGAAATGGGAACTTTTCTGCACTGTTGGTAGGAAAGTAAAATGATGCGACTACTATGGAAAACTGTATGGCAGTTCCTCAAAAAATTAAACATAGAATGACCATAGGACACAACAATTCCACTTCTGGGTCTATACCCCAAAAAAACTGAAAGCTGAGTCTTGGAACAGATATTGGGACACCCATGGTCATAGCAGCATTATTCACAATAGTCAAAAGATGGAAGCTGGCTGGGCACGGTGGCTCATGCCTGTAATCCTAGCACTCTGGGAGGCCAAGGCGGGACGATAGCTCAAGGTCAGGAGTTCAAAACCAGCCTGAGCAAGAGCAAGACCCCGTCTCTACCATAAATAGAAAGAAATTAATTGGCCAACTAAAAATATATAGAAAAAATTAGCTGGGCATGGTGGTGCATGCCTGTAGTCCCAGCTACTCAGGAGGCTGAGGCAGTAGGATTGCTTGAGCCCAGGAGTTTGAGGTTGCTGTGAGCTAGGCTGACGCCACGGCACTCTAGCCCAGGCAACAGAGTGAGACTCTGTCTCCAAAAAAAAAAAAAAAAAAATGGAAGCCACCCAGGTGTCCGTGAATAGATGAATGGATAAACAGAAAGTGGTATATATACACGATGAAATATTATTCAACTTTAAAAAGGAGAGAAATTTCAACATATTACAACATGGATGAACATTGAGGACATTATGTTCAATGTCCTCACTGAACAATGTCCTAAGTGAAATAAGCCAGTCAAAAAAGACAAGTGCTGCATGATTCAACTTACATGAGGTACCTAGAGTAGTCAAATTTATAGGGACACAAAGTAGAATGTGGTTGCCAAGGGCTGGGGGCAAGGGGATGGGGAGTTGTTTAATGGGTACAGAGTTTTCCAAGACAAAAAGACTTCTGGAGATTGTACAACAATGTGAATACACTGACACTAGTGAGCCATACACTTAAAAATGGTTAAGATGGTAAATTTTATGTGTTTTATCAGAATTTTAAGATTTTTAAACAATTTTTTAAAAAAAAGCACTTGATGAAAGCAGGAAGAATTATTAAGTCATCCTAAACTAGTTAAGGTTGAATATGGTTGATTTGCCTTAACAAGGGCTGAGCATTACTGGACTAGGCATAGAAGGCCGGATGACTTACTGGAACTGCATCACATGAGAGAAGGGTTTGTGCAAACGTGCCAGAATGCACAAAAACATTTATAATCACTGTTACCATCTAAATGCAGACAGTCTTTTCAGGGTTGCAGGTAATCATGGTATGAGCTCAGTGTTACTCCTTCGACTTAGCCTCTAAGACCACAGCAATGACACAATGGTCAAAACTGGCAACACCCAGTTTAGCTCACTCCATCAAAACGGTCATTCATGCTGCCCTGGACTTTGTAAGTTCTAAGGCCTTCATCTGAGCCAGAAATACATGTACCCATTTTACAAAGAGCAGTGTGGGCTTTCTATTTATATTACTATACCTCAAACAAGGCTACTTTATATTTAGAGTCTTGAACTTACCTCATGTTGATATGGAAGGAATTATTCTTGTTGACTTCAAAGCCTCCAGACCAAATACAGTTGGGAACATCCATCAGTCTGACACACAATAACTGATCATAGTCATTCCGAGGCCAGTGGAACACCACACTGGAACCAGGAAGGGTAGAAATGTAACCTTCAGGATTGGCTGTTCCCTAAAACACACAGGATTACTGGCTTTGGTCAATAAGCAAATGATTATTGAGTACCAACTCTGAGCCCTACCCTCCACCAAAAGCTATTTGGGTAAAGGCATAGAATGATTATTCACACCACAGAACTTACAGTCTTGACAGGAATAAGCTATGACATTAAAACTCACTGTACTAATAAATAAGCACTAGTCATTCTTCAAAAGCAAACTGCTTACCTGTCCCCTGGCAAATTCCCTCTGTGCAAATGCAAGCTTGTGAGATGATTTATTATCTAGCAGGTAACGGGGGGCAAAGATGACCATACAGGTGTCAATGTATCGACCTCGGCCTTTCTTGACATCAATACCTACAAATAGCAAGAACCACTTCCATGAAATTAATCTGAAGAGAAAAAATTCTTGGTTTGACAAAAATAAACAGCCTTCAAAATTACTTAGTTTCTCTGAAAAAACTATTGTATCATCCAGAGAGGATATCGAACCTTCCAGGAATGGAATGGAAATAGCAACTGCACTCAAAGTATTATTCCTTATTCCCATTCAGACCTTAAAAAGTCTCAGAGACAACATCAATATTCTCATAATTCCTACTTTCTTCACAAAGTGAGTATCATTGTAACAGCAACTGAAATATATGGGTGTTCAGCCACACATACCTTAGGTTTCCATTTGCAAAGCTGACTACCAAGACAGTTTCACATGATACCTTTCTGTTTATAATTGGGACACAAAATTTCCTTCTAGAGAACGTTGCCACTTTTACAGGATACAGTGGAAACTTCAGATTACTTAGTTGGATTCCATAATGCCTTGAACTCATTGGACTCTTCCCTAGTGTTTTCTTTTAGCTCACTGCCCAAGAATCCAGCTCAAACATAATGCTGAATATTACAAAATTTATTTATTTATGAAATAAATTTGTTTTCAGCACCTACTACATACTGTGAAAAAATAACAAAACAGTCAGAGGGAAATCTCAAAACACAAGGTTCCAAATAAAGAAAGAAAAATGAAGCGGCACTGAATTACCTTAAAAACTCTGATAAAAATTTTTAAAAATATAAAACTCAGCAGGATGAATTACTCATTCACTCATTCAGATTATAAATACAGCAACTATATTTAAGGCACTGGGCTGAGCTTTGGTTATACAATGATAAAAATATTTACAGTAGAAATAATAAAATCAACAACAATAATATTTACTGAACTCTTAATACATGGCAGGCCCTCTACCAAAGGCTTTACATTGAATCCTCATAACAACTTCATGAGTTAAATATTTCATTATTTCCATTTCACAGATGTGGAAACTAAGGCATGGAAAGCTAAGTCATTTGCTCTAGGTCACGCAGCTAGTAAGTGGCATAGCTGGGATTCAGACTCGGGCAGCCTGGTTCTGGAACCAGCACCCTCACGCCGCTTGCTTATACTGTGAAGGACATACAAGGACCTACTCAGCAGTCCAAGTACCAACAGAACCATAAAAACAGAGACTCCGCTATAGGACATGACAACCACGTGTCTCAGATTTCCCAACACAATCCCAATTATGAACATTCCAATCTGGCAACTCTTAGTTATTCACTTATACTAGCTTGAAAACTCTGGTGCTCCTTTAATATAAGTCTTGAAAATACCTGAAAGACTAAAAAAAAAATCACAAAAACAAATTTCCTTGAAACTTCCTATTTAAGAAATGTTATGCAATACTGGGATAGAGAGATATACCTACCACTTTTCTTTCTGTGATACACGGAAAAGCTTTAGTTGTCAGAAATCAGTATTATCACAGTTAGCTGATCTCAACTAATACAAAGTCTGCCTATAAAAGACGTATTTAATTTGATATTACAAAGAGTCTACGGTACTCTAGAACACTATAGATATTCAATTTGGGGGAAAGAAAAGGGGCTTTTTTCCCCCTTTTTCATCTTGGGAAACACCTAATAAATCAATAGATAAGATCAAAAGGTACAAAATCCTTTTTGGAGGTCCAAATGAGGCAAACTAGCAGGGCTGTCCCTGGCTTTTCAGTTTGGCGCTGTGCTTTCAACTTTTCTGACAGGGAGCTAGTTATCTACCCAATTCTTCAAATATTTAAGAGATTTCACAAATTTCCTTGATAATATATGGCAAAATCTCATGATCCTTAAGAATTATTAAGTCCTATGTTAGCCCACCCCCCATATCCTTTCCCTTGTTGGAACAACAAAACTCGAATCACAGTCTTGTCCCTAAAAACCTATACTAGGAGCTTTAATAAATGCTCCTAGCATAAAAGAATACATGGGCAATCACTGCGTAAGTCTGACTGGTCGGTTCAATTTTCCTCTCTGCAAGAATTCTACGGTTCTTACTGCTAGCTGCTTTTAAAGAAACAAGCTTCCCCACCCCATCCCCTAATGTGTCCCAACTTCAGCTTCCAGCCAGCCTATGGTAGCTTGCTTTGGAAAATATATCAAGGGCGAGAGACCCCAGCAGAAAGCCAAACTCAGCACGAAGCAGCCTTTGCCTAGTCAAGGGGTGGAGCAAACAAATGTGAGAAAAAGTAAAGAAAACGATCCTCAGCTGGAAGATCAAACAAAGTTTATTTCTTTTAAAAATCTTAATGTCAACTTTAAGGTGACAGCTCGCATGTCAAGGGAGAATGAACACAAATCCATGTTTAAAACCCTGAAAAGGAAACTGTACTTGGAAGATTCTTTTCCTAACAAATCCTCAAACATTTAAACATATCCCTGATCCTCCATGGGATTCAGGGGAAATACGTAAGTGATGCCACCTCAGTTTTTCCTTCTACAACATGACCACATCTGCACTGTCCAACACAGTAGCCACTAGCCACATGTGGCTATTTAACTTTAAATTCGTTAAAATTAAATAAAATTCAATTCCTCAGTCTTACCTGGCACATTTCTCAGTAACGTGTTCTCAAGTGCTCAGTAGCCGCATGTGGCCAGTGGCTACTGTATTAGACAGTGCAAAATAGAACATTTCCATCATCACAGAAAGTTCTACAAGACAATGCAGTTCTAGACGGTGTTGAAACACTCAAAACTAAACATTTCTTTGCGATCCTTAGAAATTATATACTAAAAGAAGGATGCCCTGCTAACATCTTAAACCTGAGGCATATTTAAATCAAATTTATCTTAACCATTCAGAAAATCTTTTGACTGTTCTCAAGTGGCTATAAGGCATATGGGTGGAATATCCTCCCCTCCCCTTCCTACCTCCAGAAGCTAAGTTAGTTGGGGTGTTTCTAATTGCTACAAACACCAAGTACATTTTACTGTATTTTCTGCCTCTAATTCGTAGACCCCAATCCTAATCTTACTTCTGACCCAGACTTCCCCTTTGCATCCAGGCAGGTCACTTAACCTCTCTCCTTCAGTTTCAAGGAGAACAATGCTTCTTACCCTCTTAGGGTTTGCAAATTTTAATGAATGCGTGGGAATACTTGGAGGATGAAAAGCATTCTAAGTGTTCCTATTATTCCCCTGAAAAACAAGGATTCAAGCCAAACTGATACTTTTCTGACACAGGTGAGTCTGAAATTAAACAGAGCCACAGACCTCAAAAGGGCAGTGTTTAGGTGGCTCCTCAGATCCCCAGGAGAACAGATCTGTGTTGATATCAACCTAGCATTCAGAGGAAAGATACCTGACTCAATGCCAAATGAGAAAATCAGCACTTGTAGCTAGACCAAAATGCATGGCCAGGTTACTCCTCCAAGCCTGAGGTCATCGGCCAATGATTCTTACTCTCCCACTGGCCCAAACGTTACCCACCAATGTTATAGATCAGCCCTGGGCGATTTCCTTGCTGGATGACTTTCAAAGCTCGGACACCGCTTCCACCATCCAGGGAGAAGCCCTGACACCAGCCCGGCATGCCTTCCGGATGAATCCCCCTTCCGATTCTCATCGTGCAGCTGTGGAGCAGAAAAGCAAAGATGTATATATTCATCCACAAGAAAGTCTAATCTACCTGTTCTAATCAGGAAATACTAATGTAGCTATTACCCAAAATTGTCTAATACTGACTCTCTTCCTCACTCTTATGTGATTCCTAAGCACAGTGAGAAAATTAATCAGTGGTCAAAACTCCATCTTAGAGGCTGAGCATAGTGGCTCACACCTGCAATCCTAGCACTCTGGGAGGGCAAAGCAGGAGGATTGCTTGAGCCCAGGAGTTCAAGACTGGCCTAGGAATAGCAGGACATGGGATTTCAAAAAAAAAAAAATCAGCCAAACAAATGTGGTGGTGCATGCCTATAGTCTCAGCTATATACAATGAGGCAGGAGTATTGCTTGGGCCTAGGAGTTGAAGGCTGATGTGAGTTATGATGATGCTACTGTACTCTAGCCCAGGCAACAGAGTGAGATCTTCTCTCAAAACAAAACAAAACATCAAAAAACCCCTCTATTTTGGAGGTAGCCATAGTACAACAGTGTGTGAAATATATTGACAACTACAACTAAATCCTTTAGGAGAAAACATTAGGATTCCATAAGCATAACATAGGAGGAAAACACTATAATTTCTATTATTCCCCTGAAAATCATGGATTCAGGTCAAACTGATCCTTTTCTGACTCAGGTATTTTCAAAGGTTCATTTAAAAAAAAGCAAGAAAAGAGTATGGACAGAAGATGCAGCCAATGGTACATTACTTCTAAGGTTTGGTACCATTACAATGGCAAAGCATTGTTTAATTGGTCAATGTCTTGTCTCTCTGAGCCTCAGTTTCTTCCTCTTAAAATATAGTATTTCCTGTCCTGCCTAAACTATTGGGATGTTGGGGAGAACCCAGTGATATCGTCTATGTGGAAATGCTTTGGGAACTTTGAAATCCATAGATAAAACAAACTGCTTGACAAATGTCAAGTCCTAGATCTAAGACTGTCCAATCCTTTCAGGAAAAGAATGAGACTGGGCTTGCTGTACATGTCGAGTGCCTGGCTGTATCTCCTACAATATCCAGAACTCTAATCAATCCTCTCTCCTTGACTACAACACCAATCTAGACTCTAGCCCTCCCTGGTAGGTGCATCTGTACCCACTGAAGTGCAGTACTCCAGAAGCCTTCCTGTTAAGCTTTCAGCACAACTCTATAGATAACAGGGCATGGTATTTCAGCATTAACAGATACTCCCCCTTTATCTCTGGATTAGGGCTCTGAATGAGAAGACTCCTATAAAAAGCAGAACATCAAAACCAAGAACAAAAATGAATTAATGCTCCTACCATACATTAAAAGGACATATCACCTTATCCTCACAATTGTTGCTTTTCCCAGCTTTTAAACATGCAACGAGTGGTTTGAGATTTTAAAATGGTACATTTTATTTCAAGGGTAAAAGGGATGGATTTTAAAACCTTACACAAATCCTGGGTTGGATTAATGGGGCTGAAGGTTTTAGCAAAGGGTCAGTCTATGTCCACTCTGATGCCAGCTCCTCTGCCTGTGCTAAAAGCTTACAGGGGAAGAGAAACTGCGGAGAAGAGAAGGAGAACACATAGGTTTCTCTTTGTTGGCAGAGTTATGAGCAGGAGAGCTACTTCAATACATGTAAAATAAAACTAGCTTTCATTATAAACCAACCAAATGGTTTATTTTCAGTATCAAATAACACAGAAATTAGATCCCCAAAAAATCCCATTAGGTCATGGTTCTATTCCCCTGCCAAGTCAGAATTGTTATCTATGGTATATTTCTACTTACATGGATATATTATAGCCTTTGCTAATTTCTTCCCTTCCCTAGGAGCTTATTTCCCCTTCCCATAAATAACTGTACTCACAGGTTGGGCTGCTCCTTGTCAGCATAGCAGAACAGGAGAGGGCTCAGGCTCCGGGCCAGCTCGTGTTCCTCGAACTGGCCTGCGGCATCAGTCTTTGCATTGTCCTGTCTGAAGATCAGCGGTAACCCTTGAGAAAGGAGGGGAAAGGTTTGTATCAATCCCACCCAGGCTACCCAAGAGAAATGCAAATGGTAAAAGAAAAAAAAATCATCAAGGGTGAAAATAGTGAAAACTGAGTTTATTTAGTGGGCTCAGTTCATTGAATAAAAGGACAGTTTTGACCAGGATTAAGCACTTATTATGGAAGCAGGAAAGTTTCAGCAGCTTGGACGGCTGAAGTAATCTATTTGCATTGGCTCCATTTAGTTAGCTGAGCAAATAAATCTGAATTCCCATGACCAACGCCAAAGGCTTACTTGAGCGGCCTATGTACATACCTGTTTTGTTAATCAGCCAATACGGAGCAGAAATGAAGATCTTTAAGGATCCTTCCGCTCGGCACACAATCCGGATGGTGAGGTTCAGCTGCCGCCGGTTGATGTCATAGAGTCGCATTCTCACCATATAGTTTTGGGTTCCAGGTGGAATGAGCAATTCTTTACAGAGCGGAAAATTCTCCAATGATACCCCTAAAGAAGATAAAACTATTAACTTTCTAGGTTCTCACTTTAGTTTGTTAAAATAGCCCACAGAAACCTAAATTGGATTCCTGTTGGAAAAAGCAATAACTAAATATCTCACTGGTAAAAATCTCATTAGATTGGCCATCGTCCTCTAGCTGGGGTGAGAATAAATATAAGAAAACCAGAAGGCCTGGAAGTCGCATTAGGGAGTCTAAGTTGTACAATTAGAAGGATCCAAATACCAAAAAGCTATCAGTAGCAGTTATGATCATTAGGAACTCATGATATATCCTATGATGGTGGGGGGCGGGGGGACGGCCATATCTGTTTTGTACTGGGGCTCAACAAATATTTAAAGAAGTATATTAAAAAACTAACATAAACACTAAAGACCTATTTTCTTTAGAATGAATAGAATTGCACTATTTTTCTTTTCTAAATTAAGCTCAAGGGTTATATATGTAGTCACTGAAATGTAATCTTGTCACTGTGGGACACATTGCTCAAGTTCAGTCAGTTTCAGGTTCCTCACCTACAAAGGGGGACAACACCTGTCTCAGCCTGAACCGAGCACTGTTGTAAAGATCAGATGAGATGATATAGTGAAAGCAATTACATAACTGTAAAGAGACAAATACCTAAGTTCTTATTACTTCAACATGTCCATGGCAGTCTTAAAGAAACATACTTTCTTCTTAAACTTCAGGAGTCCTTCTTTGCTTTTTTTTAAACTTAAAAAAATTCTTAATTGACACACAATAACTGTATGTACTTATGGGGTACAGTGAGATGTTTCAGCGGATATACAGATTGTGTAATGACCAAATCAGGGTGTTTAGCATTTCCCTAATCTCAAACATTCATTGTTTCTTTGCAGTGAGAACACTGAAAATGCTCTCTTCTAGCTATTATGAGACACATCACACAGTATTGTCACCTATAATCACCCTTGCTCTTTAAGGACTGCAAACATGAAAATGACTCTCTACCCTGACTTCATTCATCCTTCAAACTGAAAAGTACTTGATGCACTAAACTTTCCAAATTTCCATTTCTTCATTAGTATAGTGGGACAAATAACTATTGCTATTAGGGATTACATGAGATCGCCTGTGTGAAAAAGCCCAGCTTATGCCTGGAGTACAGTGCATGCTTAGCAAATGTTTATCCCTTCCCGGAAAAGAGAAGAAGAGACTTATGATTTTGTTCATTTTACAGCTAGGAAAAAGTATGGTCTAAAAATAATACATACAGCAAGTGAGCAATGTAAGAAAAAAGGCTCCATTGAGGGCCTCTTCTATAAATATTTTGGCTTTTCAGTTTCTTTCTTTTGTTCATTTTCTGTAAGTTTTTTTTTTTTAAGAGATGTGGTCTCGCTATGTTTCCCAGGCTGGAGTACAGTGGCAATTCACAGGAGCAATCACACCACACTACAGCCTCAAACTCCCTGGCTCAAGCTATCCTCCCACCTCAGCCTCCTGAGTAGCTGGGACTACAGGTAAATGCCACCATGACTAGCTACAGGGTTTTGTTTGTTTGTTTTTAAACTGCATAATTCCTTTAAGTTGGTGATATAGCTCCCTCCATATCTCATGTTGAAACTGACCCCAATGTTGGAGATGAGGCCTGATGGGAGGCGTTTAGGTTGTGGGGCCAGATCCCTCATGAATGGCTTGGTGCTGTCCTCCAGGTAATGAGTGAGTTCTCACTCCATTGCTTCCCACGAGAACTGATGGCTGAGAAGAGCCTGCTGGGTGTGGTGGCTCATGGAGATCAGGAGGATCTTTTGAGGCCAGGAGTTTAAGGCTGTAATGAGCTATGATCCCACTATGGCACTCCAGCCAGGGTGACAGAGCAAGGCCCCATGTCTTAAAAAAAAAAAAAAAGAAGAGCCTGGCACCTCCTTCCTATTAACCCCCAGGCTCACTCCCCCTCTCACCATGTGACATGCCAGCTCCCCTTTACCTTCCACCATGAGTGGAAGCTTCCTGAGGCCTTCATCAGAAACAGATGCTGACACCATGCTTCCTATACAGCCTACAGAACAAGGAGCCAAAGAAAGCTCTTTTCTTTATAAATTACCCACCCTCAGGCATTCTTTCATAGCAATGCAAAACGGACTAAGCCAGCTTGCTTATTGAGTTATACGTACAACAATTTCTCCAAGATATTTACGAAATAATCACAAAATACTCATTGAAATTTTCATAGGATTACAACAAATGATTATTTGACTACATCCTTACCTAGTTCAATGTTCTGGGATGTATCAGCTGTATGGAGAGCTGCCTCCTTGCCAGGTTTCAGCGTCCCATTAATTGGCATTCCTTTAACATAAAATTCAAGTTCACAGGGTAGCAAGTTGCAGATTACCACAGTTGGCAGAAGATATATAGTATGCCCAGGCTGTCTGAAAATCTGTTTTGCACTGTCAGAAAATATGTTTGAGGGCATGTAATCTGGATAATTCTCTTTCTTTATAGCCACACAAAACCTATGAAGACAAAATGGTGCGAAAACCATCAGCCTGCATGAAGAATTTTTTCTTCTTCTTAGCTGAGTATGAGAAAGAGTAACATTAAAATGATTTGATAAGTCAGTAAGATATTTGCAATTTTCAATCCAAATACATTTGGGGGCATAATACACAACGAAATGTAAAGATTTTAAATGTTCAGTTTGCTGAATTTTGACAATTATACACACTTCTATAACCACCACCTGAAACAAATGATAGAATATTTCTCTCACCCCAGAAAGTTCCCTCATGTCCCTTTTCCTCTGATATTCTCTTCCGTCATTCATGTAACCACGTTCCAATATTTATCACTACGCATTAGTTGTGTCTGTTCTTGAACTGCATAGAAATGGAATCATGCAGTACACACTACTCTTTGTGCCTGGCCTTTTCTCCTTAACATGGATTCTCAACAAGATTCAGCCATGCTGTTGTATACATCATATTTGATTTTTACTCATTGCCTGGTAGTACACCGTGGTATGAATAAATCATTTTTTATTTATTCATTATCCTGTTGGGAGCCAATTGGGTTGTTTCAGTTTAGGACTAAATGAACATTCTTCTACAAGTATTTTTGTGGCCACATATCTTCACTTCTCTTAGGTAAATACCTAGAGGTAGACTTGTTGGGTCCTTAGCTTTTTTATAAAAAACTGGCACAAATTTCTCCAAAGTGGTTGTGCCACTTGACACTCCCACTAGCTATTTATACGTGTTCCAGTTGCTCTACATCTTTGCCAACTTTTGGTGTTGTCAGTCCTTCTTGTTTTAGCCATTCTAGTGAAAGCAAAATATTATTCACTGTGGTTCAGACCTGCATTTCGCTAATGATTGATGATGCTAAGAATCTTTCCATTTGTCTATTGGCCATTTGTATATTCTCTTTTGTAAGTTGTCAGTTCAGCTCTTTTGCCTATTTTTATTAAGTTGTTAATCTTTTTATTGTAGATTTGTAGGAAGTTCTTCACATATTCTATATAAAATTCCTTTGTCAGATGTATATATTTTTCCAATTCAGTGGCTTGTCTCTTCCTTTTCTTACTGTTGTCTACCGATAAACCAAACATTTTAATTTTAACAAAGCCCAATTTCTCAAGTTTTTCTTTAGTGTTTAGTGCTTCTTGTGTAGAAAACCATTGCCTACTCCAAAGTCATGAAGATATTTTTCTATGTTTTCTACAGACTTTATGGTTCTGAGTTTTACATTTAGGTCTATGATCCACCTCAGACTAAGTTTTACATATGAAGTGAGATAGGGGCTGAAGTGCACATTTTCATATGGATATCCACTTGTTTCAGCAATATTTAAGACTTTCCTTTCCCTCATTTAGATTGTCTTGGTTCCTTGACTGATAATCAAGTTTCCATATATGCATGGGTCCATTTCTAGATTCCCTTTTTATCACACTCATCTATCCTTTTTCTTTACGCCATTTATATACTGTCTCAATAACTGTGACTATACAGTGAGTCTTGAAAACAGGTTTTATAAGTCCTCTAGCTTTGTTCTTCTTTTTCTTTTTTCTTTTTTTTTTTTAGAGATGGAGTCTTGCTATGTTGTCCAGACTGGTCTTGAACTCCTGGGCTTAAGCAATCCTTCCACCTTGGCCTTCCAAAGTGCTGAGTTACAGGTGTGAGCCATCATGCCCAGCATGTTCTTCTTTTTAAAGATGACACTGAATATTCTAGATCCCTTGCACTGCCATATAAATTTCTAACAGCTTGTCTATTTCTTTAAAGCAGCCCAATGGATTTTGATAGGGATTGTATTATTGTATCTTCAGATCAATTTACTGAGAATGGAAATCCTAAAAATACCAAGTCGTTCAATCCATGAACTCGGTATATTTTTCTGCTTATTTAGATCTCCTTTAATTTCTCTCAGCAAGGTTTTATAGAATCTTTCTAGGGCGGAAGACTCATACATCATTCCTTAGATTGGTTCCTGGGTATTTAATGTTTTTGATGCTATGGTAAATGGTGTTTTTCTAAAATCACATTTTCCCATTGTTCACGGCTACAGCATAAGAATATAACTGATTTCTACAGGTTGATCTTAAATCCTGAAATCTTGACAAATTAGGTCTAGCAATTTTCTTACGTATTCCATGCCTTTTCTACATACCTAATTGTGTCATTTGCAAACAACAACAGTTTTACATCTGTTCAGATCTTGATGCTTTTTTGACATCTTATTTATTATTTATTTAGCCTTATTGCAATGGCTAAGACTACTACTGCCGTGTTAAGTAGAGTGCCTGGTTCCCAAGTATAAAGAGAAAAGAGTTTAATGTTTCACCATCAAGTATGATGTTAGCTGTAGGTTTAACATAGATGCCCTTTAGCAGATTTTAAAAGTTCCCTTCTATTCCTACTTTGCTGAGTGTTAAGGACTGAATGTGTCATCCAAAAATTCCTATGTTGAAGCCTTAACTCCCAGTGCAATGGTATTTGGAGGTGGGACCTTTTGGAGGTAATTATATTTAGATGAAGTGATGAGGGTGGGGCACCCTAATGGGATTAATGTACTCATAAGAAGAGGAAGCGAGACCTGAGCTTGCTGCCACTCTGTGTGTGCCCTGTGAGGGCACAGTGAGAAAGCAGCCATCTGCAAGTCATCAGGAAGAAGAGCCTCACCAGGAACTGAATCGGCAGGTACCTTAATGATGGACTTCCCAGCCTCCAGAACTGTAAGAAATAAATGTCTATTGCTGAAGCTGCTCAGTCTACGGTATTTTGTTACACAGCAGCCTGAGCTGACTATGACACTGAGCATTATCATGAATGGATGTTTAATTCTAGCAAATGCTATTAATATTTTTTTTGCATTGGCCGAGATTATCTGATGTATTTTCTCTTTTAGCCTCTTAATATGGTGAATTACATTTACTTATTTTCAAACGTTAAGCTAATCTTACACTTCTGAGATAAACCCACTTACTGGATATCTGCATGTCTTCATGGGGGACACTGGTTCATAGCTTTTTTTTCCTCTTATAGTACTGATACAGATCTTATGCAGAGAATGGGTATTATTTCTTCCTTAAATGTGTGGTAAAATTCACTAGTAAAGTCATATGGGCCTAGAGTGTTCTCTGTGGGAAGGCTTTTCTATAAATTAAATTTCTTTGATAGATATTTAGATTTTCTATTTCTTCTTTTTTATCAGTTTTCATAATTTATCTTTTTCAAGAAAGGTGTCATTTGAGTGTGGAATTGATTGGCATAAAATTATTATCTCCTTTTCATCCTTTTAATGTCTGTAGGATCTGTAATAATGTCTCCTTTTTTCATTCCTCATATTGGTAATTTGTATTTTCCCTCTTTTCTCCTTGATCAGTCTTGCTGGAGGTTTATCGAATTTATGAATCTTTTTAATAAGCCAATTTTGACATTACTGATTTTCTATTTGTTTCTAACTCACTGATTTCCACCTTTATTTTTATTGTCTCTTTTTTCTATTTCTTTGTGTTTAATTCACTCTTCTTTTTCTAGCTTAAGGTAGAAGATTAAATCAGTGATTTTATATCTTCCTCGTTTTCTAATATGAGGATTAAAAACTATAACTTCCCCCCAAGAACTGCTTTTGCTACATCCCCCATATTTTAACATGTCTGCTTTTTATTATTGTTCAATTCAAAATATTTTCTAATTTCCTTTGTGATTTCTTCTTTGACCCATGTGTTACTTAGAAATATATTGTTTAATTTCTAAATATTTGGGGATTTGTTAGGTATCTTATGGTTGTTATTTTCAGTTTAATTCTATTATGATCAGGAAATATATTCTGTATCATTTCTTCAATATTTATTGATCTTTGTTTTATGGCCCAACAGATGGTCTCTCTTCATGAATGTTCGACACATACTTGAAAAGAACGTACAATCTGGAGTTGTTGGGTAAAGTGTCCTGTAAGTGTCCACTGGAACAAGCTGACTGATAGCATTGTTCAAATCTTTTATATCTTTATTGATTTTTTTTCTATAAATTACTGAAGGAAGTGTTAAAATCACCAGCTATGGCTATTTATCTGTTTCACCCTCTAGTCTGTTAACCACTGGCAA
>CAUYRT010019813.1:0-22339 GCA_963574885.1 Lepilemur ruficaudatus
TATGTACTCTATGGACTACTTTGACAGAGTAGATTTTTGAATGTAACAAGATAGGTCAACTTGAGTGGTAATATATTTTGGGAGATCAGCTCACTATAAATTGTGACTGTAAACGCTTTGTAGTTTTCCCCCAATAAAAAAATAAATAAATAAAAAATAAAATAAAATAAAATATAATTTTCTAAATGCCAAAAAAGAAAAAAAAAAAAAAGAAAAAGAAAAAGAAAAGACAGAAGATACAAATACACTAACAATAGAAATGAAGATATAACTGGAGATTGAGCAAGATTAAAAAAATACAGGAAGACTATTATAAACAACTTTATGTTAATTGAGATTAAATGATAAAATGGATGAATTCCTAGAAAAAAATATTACCAAAACAGATTGAGGATACATATGCGTGTATGTGTATATGTTTATGTAAAATTTTAAAAAGAATTTATCGTATAAGCAATATAACAACTGAAAACTGACCCATCAACATATTCAGAAGAAAGTTTCATGACCAAGTTGAGTTTATCTAAGCAAAGTGAGTGTGATTTGACATTCTTAAGAAATCTAATAATCTAATTCATCACAGTAACATACAGAAGGATAAAAGCCATATGATATCTCATTAAAGGCATGAAAAACACTGATAAAATATGCTTCCCATTTATTATAAAAATGAATAGCATAAAAAGACAATTACGATAACAAAACCAAAAATCCATGACTATATCTATAACAATGATAACAAAATATTCCCCACAAAACCCAAAAAGAGCAGATGGGAACCATGCACTGAAAAGACCTCCATGCATCATCATCTGTGTGGGAAGAAGCAGAGAGAAGCAATGGAGTATCTCACAGAACTGACAACAGGAGAATCCCAAAAACATAAGAAGGTACTTCCCTGGAAATCACAACAGTCAGTTTGAGAACAGGAGCTAAATGAAACTGGGAGAGATACAGCATAAAGATTGCCCACTAAAAATTAGAAAGAATTGGAAAACTCTGATCTCTATGAACTCTTAAAACCAATTAGTAGAAGACCCCTTTCAAGACAAAAAAAATCCCACACTGATGAGAAACACCTGAGAATCACTCCCAACTTGAGCTAAGTAAGGATAGTAAGAGCAAAGGAAAAAGCCCAGATAAATGAGAAAAAAGCATCAGAGAAGCAGATTCTAGAAAATATGAGACTCTGTAGCCACGTATTTTTCTTTTTAATAATTTGGAAAAAACATAAGGGAAAGTTCTAAAGATAAACAGCTAGAAAATCTTTCCTGATCCAGCTTCTCTTTCTAAAAGCTCTGGAAAAGCTCTTAGTTTTATGTAAAACTATGCAACAGATCAGGTGTGGTGACTCATTTCTGTAATCCTAACACTCTGGGAGGCCAAGGTGGGAGAATCAGTTGAGGCCAGGAGTTCAAGACCAGCCTGAGCAATATAGTGAGACCTATTTCCACAAAAAATAGAAAAATTAGCTGAGTGTGGTGGCACATGCCTGTCGTCCCAGCTACTTGGGAGGCTGAGGCAGGAGGATTACGTGAACCCAGGAGTCTGAGGTTGCTGCGAGCTATGCTGATGCCATGGCACTCTAGCCTGGGCAACAAAGTGAGACCCTGCCTTGAAAAAAAAAAAAACATAATACCTCGCACTCTGGGAGGCCAAGGCGGGCCGATCGTTTGAGTTCAGGAGTTCGAGACCAGCCTGAGCAAGAGCAAGACCCCGTCTCTACTAAAAATAGAAAGAAATTAGCTGGACAACTAAAAACATATAGAAAAAATTAACCGGGCATGGTGGCGTGTGCCTGTAGTCCCAGCTACTTGGGAGGCTGAGGCAGTAGGATTGCTTGAGCCCAGGAGTTTGAGGTTGCTGTGAGCTAGGCTGGCGCCATGGCACTCTACCCAGGCGAACAGAGTGAGAATCTGTCTCAAAAAAAAACAAAAAAAACATAATAATAATAGCCTAGGATTCTTCAGGCAGAAATAAAATGATCTTCAAAGAGAAACACAGAAAAAGAGAACGAAATAAAGAGTAATAGATAAGGGATAAGATAAATATGAGTAAATAAGAAAAAATATTGATGAGACAAAACAATAAAATGTCTTTTGGTATTTAAAATAGATACAGAATTAAAATGCATCATATGTAAATGCATCACAATAAATAGAAGTTGATGGAGGGTTAATAGAGTTCAAGTCTGAGCCCAGTTAATCCTCAATATCTATGTTATGATACAAGGAAGGATATAAATGATGGTCATATGTTGAAGGTTTTGATCAATAAATAACAGAAATATGAATTTTAATTCTCTGGTTCCCAATATTCCTATATGGGAGAAAATCATTTTCTCAGCCTTGAAAATTAACATTATTTCCAAATCCTCATGAAATGTATGCAGTGAAACTTAGGACCAACCAAACAACTTTTACATGAAAAACTGAAAGACAACTTACTGGTAGGAGAAATTATAGCTAATTTGCAACCATGTTTATAACCAGGATCCACTCCCATTAAGGTGCGTCCTGGAACAGGGCTTGTTAAAAGGAGCTGACGAAGGTTCCGTCCAAACATCAATACTGATTCCTTCTCTGCATCTGATGTTAATTTGGCTCTTTAGAAATGAAAGAAAAGAAAAAGTACTTAGTTTTTCATTCACCAAAATTTTCTTTCCAGAAATGGAACAGAATATATTCTGTTGTACAAGAGCATTTATTATGGCAAAATAAGAGAAAAAACATTGTATACAAAAATCATATTGCATCCATTTTTACTAATCACAGTAATAATACATGATATCACAAACAATCCTGAAGCAAAGCTTATGAGTTTGTAATACCCATATTCCCTCTCTATCTGCTCTTCATTGTATATAAAACCCATGTGTATCTGTGTGCATGTAAGAAAGACAAGAGTATACAGATTTGGACGTCCTATGGGATGTCAAAGTTTATCAACTGATTAAAATATAAATAAAAAATGAGAATGATAAATCATTGAATCATAAGTAGCCTCTACAACAATATTTAGTTTTACACCTTTACCTATAAATATCTCTATGTCATCTTCTCATTCTATTCTTCACATCTATGCCTTTGTCATTCTCACAGTAATGTGACATGACCACAGATACTAATAGCCAGTCCAGAACGATGCCTCATATAAACAACTTCCTAGTTTTATCCAGAGAAGTTATTAAAGGTCTAATTTTAAGACTTTCTAGGATAAAAACCTGTGTCTATAATGGGCTTAAAGGCATTCAAAAAACAAGTTTTACACCATTCATCTACTCAACAGACATTCTCAACATATTATCTCCTAAAATTCATAAGAATTTATAAACAAGTATGTCTTCACTATTAGACCAGATAAAAAAATGTATGCCATTGGCCACAAGAAAATTCAGATTACAAATGATATTCAAAGCACATTTTGTTATCAGTGTTAATGTGGAATTATCTACATATATGAAGATGCACACAGCTAATTAATACTTGCTTCTCTGGCTCAATTCATTATCATAAGGCTTTTCTCTTATCTTCTCTAACATTTCATTATCATTTTCCCTGCACTGAGTCAAACAATATGAAAAGTAACATTACAGGTACTTCTAAACCTTCACTTTAAACTATTTATTAGGCAAGCATTTGTTGTCAGTCTTTTATACAAGGTACCACAATTGGTGTGAGAGATACAAAGCTGAAAAGACAAGATGTCTGCCCTGAAGAACACTATCTGATGGAAAAAACAGAAAAATAGATGAGTCCAAAAAAATGATAAGTGCTATGCTAACGGGAACTCCCAGGAGGGATAGCTAAACTAGGAAAACTTACTAGAGAGATGTCTTCTCAGGTAAACCAAGAAGAAAAAGTAATACCATTATGCAAACAAAGGTAGGGATAGTAAATGGAAGGCAGGGAGAAGATACCCCAGACAATGGAAGCAGCATATGTCAGGGCTCATGGCTCACTACAGAAAAAGCAAGTAATTTCATATGCTAAAGTAAAAACAAATAGCAAGACATAAACCTGTAGAGGCAAGAAAAAAACAGATCGCAAAGGATCATGTGTTTTCTTCTAAACAGCATGGATTTTATCCGGGAGACAAAAAAGATCATCTAAAGGATTTTAAGCATAAAATAATGGGACAAGAATTCTAAAATAGCAATGTGGAATATGTATTGGAAAAGGCAAGACAGAAAACCAAGATCATCTACGACCCTAGTTCAGTAATCCAAACAAAAAATAATGATGACCTGAATTAAGATAGTAATCATGGGGATAAAGTACAGGAAAAATTCAAGATATAATAAAATATGGCAAAATAGGTAACACTTGGTAACTGACAATGTAGGATTGATGAAATAGGTGTGAAATAGGTGTGAAAAATGTGGATGAATGACCATGACAGAATAAGAAGGGAATAAGAAATGCAGAAGTAGGCTAGGGAAGGGAATAAGAAATGCAGAAGTAGGCTATGCATAGTATAATAAATAAATAATAAAAATTTAAAAGTATAATAAATAATAAAATGCTTGCAAAATAATATAGTCTATACAATCCCTTTTAATATACACATATGAATGGGGGAAGGTGTGGTTCACAATGGTTATCTCCAGGTAGTAAAATTATGTTTTTTTCCTTTGTACTTTACTGAGTCTTTCAATTTTTCTATAATTACAAAAAAGTCCTTTTTAATTAGAGAAATAAAGTATTTTTCTTTATAAAAAAAAACCAACTGGGAGTTCCTTCCCTCCTCAATTGCTATTCAGGTAAGCATTGCTATCAAGATATATATATCTGTAAACAAAATCTGCAAACTAACTTATAAACTAAGTTCTATTTTTTTAACCACAGGCATTTTAGAAAGAGAGAAGGAAAATACTTTTGCTTGCTCACTGCTAATGGAAATCAGAAAAGGATTATACATTAAACCTTGATGAAATTATTCCACATACAATGAAACTACTCAAACGTATGCAAAAATGTCAAAAGCACCACTGGACATTATATGCAACATGAGAAAATAAAATTTTTAAGAAATATACAAAAATGAATTAAAATTTTAAATAAGATAACTTTTTTCCTTCATTAAGATCAGAATTCCTTATTTTTAAAGTTTATGCCCTAGCACTCAAAAGCAAGCAATGTTATTTCAAACAAAATTGAAATGAAATAGAATTCCAAAAGGAACAATAATTTTAGCACACATCTAGGCTCAAAGGGATGAAACAAAAGATTGAAGGAATTTGATAAAAAGAAATCAAACAATGGAGCTATATGTCTTTTTTAATAAATGCTACTCACTCCCTGCTCTGAACACCTCTGAACTTGATGGTCAAGTCCAGCAAAAGAGAAACAAACACTACACAGACTGCTAGAAATTCTAGTGAGGTCAATGAGATGGCTAGAACTCTACATTACCGAGGTAGCCCTTGCTGAAACTTATAAGTGAGAATGAGAGAATCGATATAAATTTATTTATATAGAAAGGAATGTATGAGGGAATGGCTAGTTCCTAAAGAATAGATGCAAAGACAACAGCTAGAAAGACATGAGAAAGAGAGGTTTTGACTTCCTACATTCCTTTACTTTCCACCTTCTCCTCTAAAAACAATTCTGCACCTCATTCATTTGCAGTTTTCATCTTTATTACTTAGTCCATCTAGTAGCTAGTCCATTTACATGGTCACTTCAATAATCTCCTAATATGCATCATTGCTGATAATTTTTCATCCAAACAATTCCTATTTGGAGTTAAAAACATATACTAGCTTTCTCTCTTCATAGTAATAAATTTATCATGTCCTCCACTGATTTCCTTATGCCTTCTTTGGCTCCCTTACCTCTAAAACCTTCCTCCAACTAACTTCTCCATTAACTTCGCAGTTGCTTCTTCTAGGCAAAATCTCTAATCAATGAAACCATTTGTTTGGCTTGGTTGTTAAATTGCAAGACTAGTACTGTAGGATTTGAAGGGATATACATTAAGTGATCAAGATTCGAAAAGTATATTGTAATTAAGAACTATGTTTTATGATGTATGCATATGAATGCATCTACAGATTGAAATCAAAGCTTAAATTTGACTGTGATTCTGACTAAATTCTTTGAATTGATTAATCAACAAATATTTACTACATGCTATAATAGGACTTGTACCAAATTAAACAAGACAAGATACATACCTGAACTCTCTACAGAGAAGAGGATAAATAAGGCGTTTAAAGGAATCGTCCAGTGAATTATGTAAGATCTTCATTAACTCTGGCCTTGCAAAGCCACGTGGTCTCCACCTGCAGAAAAGAAAAGTCCATATTAAAACTGATGTAACAATAATGAGATCGTGAAAGGGCTCCTAGAAGAGTGGGAGTGGAATAAAGAAGGGGAAGAAATCTTTACTGAAGCAAACATAACATAATCTGTGAGCAGAGGCTGTGGTGTCTGGAAATTATTACTGTGACATCTGGAGTTTTTATTTTTAAAAACCTGGTAACTATAATCAGACATAAAACTTAAGGGAAAAAAATTTCCTCTTCTGTGACATGTCTCTAAAGTGTTACTAATAATGGCCAAAATGTTAAGAAAGTCATCCAAAAATTACTACAGCACTGCTATGGGCTGAATTATGTCCCTTCTCAAATTCATACATTAAAGCCTTAATCCCCAATGTGATGGTATTTCGAGATGAGTCCTCTGGGAGATAATTAGGTTTCATGCCATTATAAGAGGAACCAGACAGCTTGCTTTCTCTCCCTCTCTACCATGTGGGAACATAGGAAGAAGGCAGCCCTCTGCAAGCCAGGATGAGAGCCCTCACCAGGAACTAAATGGGATGGCACCTTGATCTTGGACTACCCAGCCTCTGAACTATGAGAAAATACATTTTTGTTGTTTAAGCCACTCAATCTATGGTATTTTGTAACAGCAGTCTGAGCTAAGACAAGTACCGTATCCTTCTTTTTCCATGTATTTATCTCTTCCTAGGAGTTAAAGTTGACTAAGCAAAGGAGAAACTGTTTGCACCCTTGCTTCTTGCCATTCTTGAGTAGAATTTAACTCTATTGCTCAAGCCATACTGCCCTACCAGGCAGCATCTACATACATACTGAGCAGTGTAAATGCCACAGAACTAATTATTAGTGGACACTGGGGAAAATAGAAAAGTTCAAGCTAAAAGGACAAATTTAGCCCTACCCATTCTGGATTTGCACCCATTTACAGCATCTCTGCCCTTGCCCTTCAACAGCTCTTGAATAGAAACCATTAACATATCTTAAGGGTACTCTCATCTCCCTTACTTATCTCAGGCTAGGAAATGAACTAAATTTCAGTGAACAAATATTTAAGCATTTACAAGTATTTATAACCTCTGTAACTTACAAAGGTTACATAATAGCAACTAACTGAATCCTTTCCTTAGAAAGGTGTTATTTGAGCAACATATAGTTTTGTTTTTAAATTTGAATGAAGTTGTTTTTAGGCAGGATATACATCCTTCCACCCAAATCCCTGCTACTCCTTACTTTCACCTTTACTTTAAGAAAGTAAAAGAAGTACAAAGAAACAGAAAATAAATTACACACAAGACCTATTTTCAATGAAACAAATATTTGAACAAATGCATAGCACAACAAATGTAAAAATAGAAATATGTAAAACACAAAGATACAGAGAGCTCAAAAGGAAGGGTAGTAGCAGTATAATACACTAGTTAAAAGATCTGACCCAGATTGCCTTGGTTCATATTCTGCTCTACTACTTTCTTGGCAGATTTACTTTACCATGTCTGTGCTACTATTTCCTCATCTGTAAAATGGAAGTAATAATTGTACCTACTTCATTAAATTGTTGTGAGTTAATATATATAAGTGACTTATAATAGTGTCTGACACATGCTGCTATTAATAGTACTTTGGGGCATCCAATGTCAAGAAAGATGTCCTATATGAAACATCTGAGATGGGTTTTAAAAATGAATTGTGTTTTATTTACCAAGAAAGACAAAGCAATAAGCCTATTCTGAGACAAAAACCCATAGCATATGTAAAAGCTCACAGGCGGGATCAAGTGGGGGCAAGAGGTGAGGCTAGAAAATAGGGAAGTGGCTGGATCATAAAGAATCTTATACACAATGCTATGGAGCTTGGCCAGGTAGGAGAGAGAATACAGTCCTGCATTCCAGAACAATATGCTGGGAAGATAGTCCTTACAGGCAGGAAGACCCTAACAGATTTTCTTTTTTTAATGTATATATCTGTTGCTACTAGGGGCATTTTCTTTAAGCCAAAGTTTCCCCATTGCTTGCAGGAAAAAGCCAGAAATCTTTAATATTACCTGCCCATACCCTCAAAGCCCCAATAGTCTTCTTTAAACCTCAAGATCCTCCCTCAGCTTGAACGGCTCTGCTCTTCTCCCTGGAACAGTGCTGTGGTTCCATTTTATTTTTGAGGATGCCTCAATTACACCCATTCAATCAGACCCAACCCTGAAAGCTATGTAACAGCTATATCCACTTCCTATACTACAGGAACTCCTTTTTGTTCCTTATCCAACAATTTCTGCCCCTTCGCTGGCTTGCTGAGATCTATTCACAGGACTACCACACTAAGGAACTTGAAATAGTATAATGAATTAACAGATATTACTACTTATTGTATCTATAAACTTAAACTAAATAAAATGGGTTTGCCTTACAAGACATCATCTCAAAACTTGATTCTTCCTCTAATTCAACAAATACTTACTAATCAAACTAAGAAGGATCTCACTTAAACCAAATTCCACAATACAAAACACAAACTATATAATATGTACACAAGAAAGCACAAAATTAAGGTGGAGGTCACAAACTCAAACACCCATAAGGACCAGGATAGTACTGTAAACAACCAAAAATACCCAAGTACTAAATATGTTTTTGACAGAGACATGTTTGTTCACCCATTACACATAAAGAAATATTCTCCACTTTGGCAAAGAAATATGCTCTCTCCATTTCTTATATATAAGATAAAGATAGGCTCTCTCCATGTAGCTTTCATTTTACCACATTTAAGAGAACTAGATACAGGAAATAGTTCCCCTTAAATCTACTACATGAAAAACAGCAGCACAATTTTAGAGAACAGAAATTTACTTATCAAGTCAAAGACACAAAAATCTGCAAGCTCAAACAGACAAGTTCTGGTGACTATATGATCCAATTCATGCACAGAGAACTATTGGGATCATTCCCTCACATATGTTTTTATTTAAAGAACAAATGCAGAAAACTTGGATTATTGGGGTTCTCACAACATAACTATTTCAGCATCTGACAAGCTTAGAAATCCTCTCATACTTATCCTCCTATACTAGTATCATAAAATTACAAATAATTAATTGTTCAATTGCCGAATTTGAATCTAAATATTTTTCATACTAATACATTAGTGTTAAATTCCTCCTTGTTAATGCTAATTAAGTTAGATAAGATTTCCATTTAAATCATTCTTTGCCCTAATTACACAGTGCTTTATATATTTATAGTATGATAGTAAATAGCACTATCATCTTGTTGTTCAAGCCATACAAATGTCCTGTTTCACTTTACTTCTCCCTGACCAATCCACTCACCATTTAATCAGATAATTTGTCCTACCCTTGTAGACTCTACCTCCTAAATATGTCCACTTATTTCTTATTACTACCACCCTAGTCCAAGCTACCATCATCTCTTGCTCCCCATCAACTCTTGGTTCCTTCCAAATAATTGTCTGAACTATAGCCAGAGTGATTTTCTTAAAATGCAATCTGATCATAACACTCCTCTCTTTAAAACCTTTATTGGTTCTTCCCACCCTTAAAATAAAAAACAAAATCCTTAGCATACCTAGAAAGCTAGGTATGATCTGGCCCATGCCAGTATCTCAATCTTCACTTCATGTCACTTATCTTTCCTCTTCTTCTGTCTCTGACCTACCTACGTGTCGAGCTCATGCTGGAGTTCTCTGGTACAAGCACTTACAAGTACATTGCACTTCTTCATAACTCAACGCACTCTTAACTGTTTTCTCAATGTTGTTCTCAGTAAACTACATTATCACCAAGGACAGGCAGTAGCATATTTGTTGAATTTACGAGTAAATCTCCAACCTCTAGCACAAAATCTGAATGGATGAGTATGTGGGGGAGGAGGGTAGAAGAAATAGGAACAAAGAGAGTAAAAAAAGAAGAAAAGATTCATTGAGTAAGCATCTCCAGAGTGATTCAAATATGTTTAAAGAAAAAAATTGAGAATAGTCCTTTAGTTCCCATAAAAGCATAGTTCTTAGAATTATCTGTATGAAGAAAAACTTCTAAACCTGACTAAAAATTATATTACTATAGCATAGTGATGTAATATGTTATACTATAGGTTAAATAATATCACCAATTACTCCATTAGAATAGAACTGAGTAAAATAAAGATAAGCCAAAAGAAAATCACCATAAAGAAAACCATTCCTTGACATTTACCTAGTATACCAATAATAGGTTAAAAGCATAACTAATACGTCTTTAACTATTGAGGACTGACTCTGATGCTGAGTATTATGAATATTTATAGGAAAATAAGCCAGAAGTTGTCTTCAATTTACTGTGATCTATTTACTATAACTTCTCTAAAAAGAGAATTAGCACAATAATCGTGCCACTTTGTAATAACAGATACCATCAAAGGCCTATTCTTTACCAGGTATCATGCTACACAATTACATGGAGTATCAGTTAGGCTGGGCGAGGTGGCTTATGCCTATAATCCTAGCACTTTGGGAGGCCGAGGTGGGAGGATTGCTTGAGGCCAAGAGTTTGAGACAGGCCCGAGCAAGAGCAAGACCTCATCTCTACAAAAAATTAGAAAAACTAGCTGGGCATGGTGGCGCATGCCTGTAGTCCCAGGTACTTGGAAGGCTGAGGCAGGAGGATCACTTGAGCCTGGAGTTTGAGGTTGCAGTGAGCTATGATGATGCCACTACACTCTAGCCCAGGTGACAGTGAGGCCGTGTCTCAAAAAAGAACAAAAAAAAAATCACTTAATCCTCTTAAATCTATGAAGAAGATATTACCCACCATTTTAAGGATGATGAAGCTGAGAAAGAAATTAAGTAACATACCCATGGTCACAGATGTAGGAAGTAATATACTGTACATAATATTGTATATAATTATATAACATATATAATATTACAATATTCACTTCAGTCATGTATTATATTACTTTCTACACACGTGACTATGAATTAGTTGTCTTTTTGGTTATATAGTGGCTACAAAATCTGCTCTACCAACCAAATAGATTATTGTGAGGATCAAATACCTCTGAAAAGTTAAAACTGAAATTTAAAAGGTTATACAAACAAATAGTGCTATTTAAAAAGGTTCTCTTGGCCGGGCACGGTGGCTCACACCTGTAATCCTAGTACTCTGGGAGGCCGAGGCGGGAGGATTGCTCAAGGTCAGGAGTTCAAAACCAGCCTGAGCAAGAGCAAGACCTCGTCTCTACTAAAAATAGAAAGAAATTAATTGGACAACTAAAAATACATAGAAAAAATTAGCTGGGCATGGTGGCGCATGCCTGTAGTCCCAGCTACTCGGGAGGCTGAGGCAGTAGCATCACTTGAGCCCTGGAGTTTGAGGTTGCTGTGAGCTAGGCTGACGCCACGGCACTCACTCTAGCCCAGGCAAAAGAGTGAGACTCTGTCTCAAAAAAAAAAAAAAAGGTTCTCTTAACAAATGAAAAGGATAATAAAAAATTACCTAAGTTTAAAAATTTCTTTAAAATATCTAACAAATTTAATGTTTATTTCAATCATCCTTAATGTACAAAATATTTTAGGTAAACCATATACAGTACATTTAAAGATTTATATTATCACATTCTGTAAGTTAAATTTTTGTTTCAATCATCTTTAATGAGTTAAACATTTCAGATGTGCTATATAAAGTATAATGGTTTTGTTTATTTTTTTTTTTTACAAGCGAAGAGATGCTCTTTGTAAAAAATTCAAATGGTATAGAAGAGTATTGAAGTAAAAAGTTCCTCTCTTCGGAGATAATCACTATCAATAATTTCTTATGTACTCTCCCAGATATTTTCTATTTAAACATATATAACACATACATTTATACATTTATTTCTAAAAATGCAAAAGGAACACTATACATATTTTCTATCATTTTCTTTTATTTAACATAGTAACATCTTCCCATGTCAGTACATATAGATATCAGCATGGTATTTTAGAAAGGAAAGGAAATGCTGTAAAAATCTATAAACAGACCTGTTTTGGATGCACCACCTACAGAATTCATTCTTCACTCCATCAGAAATGTTGACCTTAACTGTCAGGATCTTCAAATTTTCTCCACGGTTAATTGCCAGAATCTGGGTGCAAACATATATGGCAAAGACTGATAACCCACAAAATATACAAATGATAAATTTAAACAGTCAACATTTTTTAAACAAATCAGGTAGCTATCTAGCCAAGAGTTATTAGTAAAAATTGGTATATCAATTTTTTATTTACTTACCAAAAATGTATCCAAAATAATAATTTGTTTACCCTTTTTTCAAGTAACCTACCTCTCTCAGAATAAAAACCATAACATGCTTTCTAAAAATAAAATACAGTAACAAAGTCTATCACATTCATAAGAATAGACTTTGGTGATATAAAATCTCATTTCACATTCTACTAATTGAAAATTTTTGACCATCTGGAGTTGGAAGGGTACACTTTTTTTTTTGAGACAAGTGTCTCACTCTGTCACCTGGGGTAGAGTGCCATGGCATCAGCCTAGCTCAGAGCAACCTCAAACTCCTGGGTTTAAGCGATCCTCTTGCCTTAGCCTCTCTAGTAGCCGGGACTACAAGTGCATGCCATCATGCCCAGCTAATTTTTTCTATTTTTAGTAGAGACAGGGTCTGACCTCAAGCGATCCTCCCACCTTGGCCTCCCAGAGTGCTAGGATTACAGGAGTGAGCCACCATGCCTGGCCTGGAAGGGTATACTTTTTATAAATGTGAAAAAATCACTTGTGGTAAGATAAATACAAACATGCAAAATCCTAAGTGGAATATTTAATAGGTACTAATTGTTACCATTTATTGAGCAGTTACTAATTTTACAGTCCATCTAAGCACTTTAAGTGTATTATCTCAAGTAATCCTATAGCCACCAGCGATGTGTGTATTATCATCCCATTTTATATAATAATTTGTCTGAGACTACTTGTACCAAATCACAAAGGTAGCAAGTAACAAAGGAGAAAATTAAACTCAGATCAACCCATCCATGCTGTTACTTAATGTTATATTAAAAGAGCAACTATCTTAAAACACATTAAAAATACTCCTTAATTTGCATTATTTCAGGACAAGGAAATTTTTTTATTCATATAAAAAAAAATACTCCTTAAAGAAGTACAAACAAAACCAAGCAAGCAGAAGAAAGGAAATAAACAATGAGGTAAAAGTTAATTAAATAGAGAATAGGAAAATAAAGAATATCAACAAAATGAAAAGTTCGTTCTTCGAAAATATCAACAAAATTAACAGGCCTTTTGCTAGACTAACCAAGAAAAAAGAGAAAACACTCAAATTACCAAAATCAGGAACAAAAGAGAGGCCATTACCATGGACCTTATAGAAATAAAGAGGATCATAAGAGAATACTATGAACAACTATATGCCAAATTATATAACAGATAAAATGAACGAATTCCTAACCAAACTACTAAAATCAAATACAAAAGAAATAGAAAATCTGAATAGATCTATGACAAGTAAAGACACTGAACTAGTAATTCTAAATTTTCCCACAAAGAAATGTCCAGGCCCAGATGGCTCCACCATCAAATTTCACTAAACATTTGAAAAAGAATTAATTCCAACTCTTTACAAACTTTTCCAAAAAATATAAAAGAAGGGAAAACTTCCCAACTCTTTCTATGAGGCCAGTATTATCCTGACACAAAAACCAGACAAGACTTCATAAGAAAATTAGAGACCAATATTTCTTATGAATATAGATGTAAAAATCTTCAATAAAATACTGGCAAACCAAATCCAGAAACATATTAAAAAAAATTATATACCAGGATCAAGAAGAATTTATTCCAGGAATGACTGGTTGATTTAACATCCAAAAATCAATTAATATAATACATTATGTCAATAGAATAAAAAACAAAAATCACACGAGCATCTCAATGAACACAGAAAAAACATTTGACAGAATCCAGCACCGCTTCATGATAAATATACTCAACAAACTAGGAACATAAGGCAAGTTCTTCAACGTAAGAAAGGGCATGTACAGAAACTTCACAGCTAACATCATATTTAATGGTGAAGAACTGGATGCTTTCCCTCTAAGACAAGGGTGTCTGCTCTCACCACACTGTACTGGAGGTTCTAGCCAGGAAAAGGGAAAGAAGTGAAGGAGGGCACCCGGATTGGAAAGGAAGAAGTACAACTTTCTCTATTTGCAGCTAACACAAACTTGTATATAGAAAATTCTAAGGAACCCATTATAAAAGGATTAGAACTAATAAAAAAATCAGCAAAGTTGCAGGATACAAGATCAATATACAAAATCAATTTCCATACACTAACAATATTCTGCAAATAAATTTTTTAAATTCCATTTACTATAGCACCAAAAGGAATAAAATATTTGGAATAAATTTAACAAAAAAGTGTAAAACTTATACAGTTGACCTTTAAACAACATAGGTCTTAACTGCACAGGTCCACTTATACATGGATTTTTTTTTCAACCATATATTGGTTGTGAGAGAAGTATCCTGGAACCAATCCCCTGTGTATACCAGGGGATGACTGTACTATGAAAACTAAAAAACATTGTTGAAAGAAATTAAAGAAAGACCTAAATACATGAAGAGACATCCCATGTTCATGGATCAGGAGACCTAATATTGCTAAGATGGCAATACTTGCCAAATTTATTTACAGATTCAGTCACTATCAAATCCCAGCTAGTTTCTTTACAGAAATTAACAAACTAATTCTAAAATTCATATAGAAATTCAAAGGATACAGAATAGCCAAGTCAATCTTTAAAAAGAAGAATTAACTTGGAGGTTTCCCAATTCCTGATTTCAAAACTTACTTACTACAAGGCCCCAGTAATCAAGACAGTATGGTACTGGCGTAAGGACAGACATACAGACCAATGGAATAGGTTTGGGAGTCTAAAAATAAACCTATACATCTAAAGTGAACTGATTTTCTTTCCTTTTTTTTTTTTTTTAATAAGATAAAGTCTCACTATGTTGCCCATGTTGGTCTCTCAAACTCCTGGGCTCAAGCGATCCTCTTGCCTCAGCCTCCTGAGTAGCTAGGATTACAGGCATACACTACCATGTCCAGCTAATTTGTCTATTTTTTGTAGAGACACAGTCTCATCATGTTGCTCAGGATCATCTCGAATTCCTGTCCTCAAGGGATCTTTCCACCTCAGTCTCCCAAAGTGCTGGGATTACAGGCATGAGCCACTGCACCTGGCCACATATACCCTTCTCAAGACATATACTAGAGCAGAGGTCAGCAAACTATGGCCCATGGGCCAAATCCAACCTGCCGCCTGTTTTTGTAAATAAAATTTTATTAAACCAAATCATCCTCATTCATTTATGTGTTGTCTGTGATGGCTTTTATGCTACATGGCAGTTGCATAGTTGCAAAAAAAAAAAGCCATCTGGCTCACAAAGTCTAAAATATTTATTCACTGGGCTTTTACAGAAAAAGTTTACCAATTCCATACTAGACTAGAAAATAGACTTCATTCACCCAAAAGACTAGAAAGCTTTGGCAAAAGGACTAAGGGCAAGCATTTCACATAATTGTAGGGCTGAGATTAAAACAAGAGTGGGGTCAATTTCCATCAAGAAAGCACAGGTTGCAATTTTGATACCAAAGTAGACTTCAAGATAAAAAGCATTAAACAAGATAAAGAAGGAAATTTTATAATGTTAAAAGTCACATTCTGGTTTTGGAATAGAACAAGGGGCATAGATACTACACTTTAAAGATGTTGCTAAGAGTGATATCACCAAAAATGGTGGAGGAAGGAACTCCAAAATGCCATCCTTCCAAAAAAGTAACAAATAAAGTTGCAAAAACTGTCAGAATCAACTTTTTCAGAACTCTGGAATCTAATTAAAAATATACAACACTCAGAGGAACATCTGAAGAATAAAGAAGCTACAGAATTTCCAAAAGAAATTCCATAAATACTTCGAACTTATCTGTTTACCATCCTCCACTCTCCAGACCTGTAGTGGCAATGAAGATGACAGCCCAAATTCCTAGGGCAAAAAAAAAAAAAAAAAAAAAAAATTCCTAGGGCAGTTTGCTGCTACTATAAGGAGCAATATGGACCTTACTCTGAAACAATTGTGGTTGTGTGTTTTAATCTGTCTGGGGGGTCCCTGAGGGATTGATTAAAGGGCTTGCTTTTGTTTCACCTGCCTTAGAGCTCACCCAGAACAGAAACAGCTTTCCAGGTGGCCTTTGACAAAGGCCAATGTACTAGCTATAAGCCATGAGAGCTAAGGAAAAACAGTGAGGCTACTAACAGACAGATCAAAAACCTGTGAAGGAAGAAGCTCAGAAATGAGATATTTGAGGAGGAAGGAGCTTTTTAAAATTCCTATGTATACCAGGGACTCTAGTAGACCACCTGCATGCTCAGAGCTAGACCCACGCTCTGAAAAGACTTGAGAAGACCTTAAGTTTCACCTCTGAATGACTTTTGCGCTCCAAGCAAACAAGAAGAAAAGGCTAAGGCAAAGTTGTTAATGGCCTCACTAAGTGTCGAAGGAGTGCCCCAACACAGAATCAACTTACAAAGGCTGGGAGAGTTGGCGGTTGGTTTGTTTGTTTTGGGCTCCAGGCATTTAAGGAAATTTCTATCAAATAACTAGCTGGTTACTAAGCTAAGAAGAGAGACCTGAATGGCCACACATGACAAAGAATAAGATTTACAAAAATAGTTTAGAAAGCCAACAACCCACAATAAGCAGCACCAACTAACACTTAGGAGAAGAAAGAATACAATTTCCAGAGCTGCCAAGTTATAACACTCAAAATATCCAGTTTTTACCAAAACAAAATGACAAGACATGCAAAGAAACAAGATAGTATGATCCATTCACAGGAAAAAAAGAAATTAACGAAAACTGTCCTTGAGGAAGCTCAGACATTGGCCTTATCAAACAAAAATTTTAAATCAACAGTCCTAAATATGCTCAAATTTGAGCAAGCAGAAGAACAAATAAACAAACATGAAGGCAGGTCATTGAGATTATACAGTCTGAGAAGAGAGAAAAAGAAATGAACAGAGCCTAAGAGATCTGTGGGACACTATCAAGCATACCCATTACATATAATGGAAGTCCCAGGAGAGACAAGAAAGGAGCAGAAAGAATATTTGAAGAAATTATGACCAAGAATTTCCCAATTTTGATGAAAAACATTAATCTAAGAATCACAATGAACTTCAAGTAGGATAAACCCAGAGACCCAAAACATGACACATTATAATCAAACTGTCAAAAGATAAAGATAGATAATTTTGAATGCAGAAAGAAAGAAATGACTTGTCATGAACAAGGGTTCAGTAAGATTAATAGCTGACAACTCATCAAAAACCACAAAGGCCATACCATAAGGCAGTGGATGACATAATCAAAGTATTAAAAGAAAAAAAAAACCTGACGACCAAAAATTCTATAACTAGAGTAATTATCCTTCAAAAATGAAAGAAATGTTTAATGGGTATAGAGTTTCAGTTTTACAAAATGAAAAAGTTCTGGAGACCGGTTGCACAACAATGTGAGACTATCTATACTTAACATTAGTAAACTGTAAACTTAATAATGCCTAAGATTGTATACTTTGTGTTATGTGCATTTTATAACTAAAAATAGTGTTTTTTTAAAAAGGAAAGTTAAAACTTCCCAGAAAAACAAAACCTAGGGAAATTGTCATTAGAAGACATGCCTTACATGAAATATTATAGTATTTCATTTCAGGCTGAAATGAAAGGACACTAGACAGTAACTCAAGAACATACAAAGACTAGCACTCTGGAAGGCCTAGGCAGGAGAATCTCTCAAGGTCAGGAGTTTGAGACCAGCCTGAGCAAGAGCGAGACCCCGTCTCTACTAAAAATAGGAAGACATTACCTGGACAACTAAAAATATATATAGAAAAAAATTAGCTGGGCATGGTGGCGCATGCTTGTAATCCCAGATACTTGGGAGGCTGAGGCAGAAGGATTGCTTGAGCCCAGGAGTCTGAGGTTGCTGTGAGCTGGGCTGATGCCATGGCACTCTAGCATGGGCAATAGAGCCAAACTCTGTCTCAAAAAAAAAAAAAAAAAAGAGCATACAAAGAAATAACACTGGTAAAGTATAAAAACCAGTATTAACGTATTTTTGGTTTGGAATATCTTTTTTTCTCCCCCATGTGATTTAAAAGCCACATTCCACAATGTACATACAACCTATGACTATATTTAGGAAAAGAATTAGCGAACTGAAAAATGAATTAAAAGACTGAGATACAATGAGTATGGTTTATACAACCAAATAAGATCTCTCACACTTTATCCTGAATCAGATATCTCTGGTTTGTATTTCACCTGGAAGAGATCCAGAATTGATCTCAAATCCAAGTATACTGGGAAGCAGGGTCTAACAAGAAAGACTGCCAGCCAGAAAGTCAAGATATCTGAGTTGTTATGTTGTCAGCTCCACTAACAATTCTCAGTGTCACTTACTAACTTCTCCAGGTCTTTAGTTCTTCATTTGTGAAACAGAGGGGGCACATGAAAATTTATATAAAGAAAAAAGGAAAACAGTTGACATAAAATTCTTTAAATCCTTAGTAAGTAAAGTAGCAGACAAATGCAAAGTATTATTATTATTACTATTGTCAGCACGCACAAGCAGTTTACTTATTTACCTGATGATGTTGGATGTTTCTTATGTTGCATGAAAAATTCTGGTAGAGAAGAAACTTATCAATGTCTTTTTCATTTACCTTTTTTGAGGACACTTTTGCCAGAGATGACTGGATACAAATGTATCTGTTTTGGCACCTGTTCAGACACACAAATGTTCAAAAAACAGGCAATTATTAATATGTGCTTTAGTAAAGAAACACATTATGTGGAAATAAGGATAGCAAAAAAGTTAAGCCATTACCCAAGATTTCTTTTTAATGATGCCCAACTATGAAAATGATGGGTCAGTATCCATCAAAAGAGGACTCTTTGTCTATTCATGCTAGCATAGGTCCTACAGATCAATTTGAACATCAACCCAACCCCCTTCATTAAATGCCCAAATGGATTTGGATACGATCTACAATTATGCAAGAGACCAAAACTATCTATAAAAATCACACCAATAACTCTAGTCTAAATATCTTCCTTTTCCAACTACTAAGGCAGTCACAGTCAATTAAAAACTAAAAAGAAGGTAAACAAAAGGATGTGTCAGGACAGCTTCTAATAACAATTTCTAAAACTGAACCAAATTTCAGCAGCATAATTACTTATAAAAACACATTTTAAAACCTGAGCACTTCTCCTATTTCAACTCATTCCTGCTGGGACCACTAAGAAAATAGAAAAGTTGTCTCTCTTGTATTAACAAAAACCCTGACAATCAACAGTAATCAATTGGGTCATCTCCACCTTCCCTCTCCTCTGTACAGCTCACACAGCTAGAGATGTGGGGGGAGAGAGAGAGGAAGGGCAGACCTCTGGCAAAAACCTGTATTCTCTCCCGACACACAGCAGAAAAAGAACAGAGCACACAAAAATAAGGTTTTAAATTAATGTCTTTTTTAAATAAGGCATAAAACCCATAAGCCCATATAGGCTCTAGGTCAAAGAGCTTTAATCTCTTATAAATTGGATGTTTGATGCCAGGGATAAGGTGCTCTCCTCAAAAGCCAAAATTCCTCTGGGAGGCCGAGGCGGGCAGATTGCTCAAGGTCAGCAGTTCGAAACCAGCCTGAGCAAGAGAGAGACCCCATCTCTACTAATAATAGAAACAAAATAATTGGCCAACTAAATATATAGAGAAAAAATTAGCCGGGCTTGGTGGCGCATGCCTGTAGTCCCAGCTACTCAGGAGGCTGAGGCAGAAGGATCGCTTGAGCCCAGGAGTTTGAGGTTGCTGTGAGCTATGCTGTCGCCACGGCACTCTAGCCCGGGCAACAGAGTGAGACTCTGTCTCAAAAAAAAAAAAAAGCCAAAATTCATTTTGAAGTCAGCAATTTCATCCATACTTGATAATATACATCCTCAAGTAAATCCAATTATTGTTAAACACCAGAAATGAGAAATTATAAAATTAAGCATAAATCACAATCAACATGTTTAAAAAGCAATGCTACCCACTCCAAATGAACATGACTCTCTCTAGTATATGGTGTGTAATGCAGTGATTTTTAAACTGTGTTCATCAGCGCCCTTCACTGAGGTACCTCAGTGTAAGGAGCACGAGTAGGCAGAGTTCTAGGCTCCCTGCCCAGAATTCAATTAAAACCTTACTTTTATCTGTTTTATATATTAAGATTCTGTTGCTTGAACAAAGAGTTTTGCTACTAAAAAAAAAAAGTTGTAAAATAAAGTTTTTAGTGAACACCAGTATTAGCACTAACCATATTACTGTTAGCAGCATGAGTCCACAAAGCAGAAAACTCCATAAGAGTTACTCACAATTTCCGAATGAAATCAAGCGTGTCTTTGTCTTTAGCAATCATGTCTGCTAAAATATGCTGCACTCCTATTTCAATATCCTGGAGTGTTGAAAGCCCTTCAAGAGAAGAGTAAGAGATTAGGAGACAAGAAGAAAGGGGTTTAAAAAAAAAAAAAGAGAAGAGGGAAAACAAAAACAAAAAGTTTAAGAGTGTTCTATAATTAAATCACGGTAAATTAATTTGGTCAAAATAAAATCTTAAATTGACAACCTTAAGACAGAAAGGTACAGTAGCAGTGACTAGCTTCCCTCTGCAACAAAAACAAGTTTCCAAAAGCAATAATACAGGCTCTTTATGTACTATCTTGCCTAGTGGTTAAAAATGTAGCTCTGGAGTAAGCTGCCTGGTCTAATCTGTTTCTGCCACTTACCAAGCATAAGACCTCGGGCAAGTTACTTGACTTTTCTATACCTTCTTTTAAAGCTACTTTCCTATAAAAATGGAATAATAATAGTACTTCTTTCATGAAGTGTTTGCAAAAATTCAAGGTGTTATGGGGGCCCGGGCATGGTACACTTGTAATCCTAGCACTCTGGGAGGCCGAGGCAGGAGGATTGCTTGAGTTCAGGAGTTCCAGACCAGCCTGAGCAAGAGCAAGACCCCATCTCTACTAAAAATAGAAAAAATTAGCTGGGCATGGTGGCACGTGCCTATAGTCTCAGCTACTCCAGAGGCTGAGACAGAGGGATTGTTTGAGCCCAGAGTTTGAGGTTGCTGTGAGCTAGGCTGACGCCATGGCACTCTAGCCTCGGCGACAGAGCAAGACTCTGTTTCAAAAAAAAAAAGTGTTATGGAAAAATATGTGTTAATAGAGTCATACACCAAGGTACACTATGCCATTTGTTATAAAAATTCTCCTTTACAGGCAACTGTATTAACATCTTATTTTTGATTATACAGCATTTATTCACATTTTCAATGACCCATTTGAATTTCACAAATCTCATAAGCACAAAACAAAAGCTATCACGCAGTTGTTCATCTTCACATTTAAGACTTGTTTACAAATGGGGCATGAACTTCTGAGTGCTTTTGGCTTGCTAATTTACAGCAGTGAGTCTTATACATCATAGCCCCTGTGATACCAAATTATACATCCAGAGAGATCATTTGTCTTGCTTCATTTCTATTGTCCTCATTGTTCTATTTGCATTAAAGCTTTTCATTTTTTTTTTTTTTTTTTTTTGAGACAGAGTCTCACTCTCTTGCCCGGGCTAGAGTGAGTGCCGTGGCGTCAGCGTAGTTCACAGAAACCTCAAACTCCTGGGCTCAAGCAATCCTTCTGCCTCAGCCTCCCAAGTAGCTGGGACTACAGGCATGTGCCACCATGCCCGGCTAATATTTTCTATATATTTTTAGTTGGCCAATTAATTTCTTTCTGTTTTTAGTAGAGACGGGGGTCTCGCTCTTGCTCAGGGTGGTTTCGAACTCCTGACCTTGAGCGATCCGCCCGCCTTGGCCTCCCAGAGTGCTAGGATTACAGGCATGAGCCACTGCGCCCGGCTAAAGCTTTTCATTT
>CAUYRT010019814.1:0-68958 GCA_963574885.1 Lepilemur ruficaudatus
GCCTCTCCGGAGCTGGGATATTATTCCCAGGAGCTCTCTCCGGGGGAGAACTGGCCTGCGCTGCCCTACTCAAATACCCACAACGATCTCGCTGGGGCCTCCAAATGTTGTAGGGCGCAGCGCTCAAACAAACACAAGAGTCAGAATTATGGCCAAATTAAGATGGAGTCTTTATTCAGCCGGCCGGCGACCACCTCTACTCAGAGAGAGTGGCCCCGACCCAAAGTTTCTCAGGGATTTTATACTTTTTCTTGAAGAAGACTACGTGCAAGCAAGCAGGTGCAAGAGTATAAAGAGAACAATTTTAGGTAATTAGTGACAATTCAAGGATGTCAGTGTGTCCAGGGTCTCACAGACCTTCTGGCGCCTAGGAGCAAATCAATCATAATCTCTGACGCACAGGCACAGGTCATCCGCGTTGTTAATCATGCATACCATCACCTAGAACATCATGATTGTTTTCCCAAACCCCCTTTCTTCCCTGAGGCAGCAAGCTTAGTACAGAAGCAGATAGCATACATTAGAGTTTCTTAACAAGTTAACCCTATAGAGATGTCTTCCTTTTTGAGAAAAGAATTTTTCTTAGCCCATCACACACTGAAGCTGGCTTTGTACAAAAGACATGTGAGGGGGAAGGTCTTGTGAGGTCAATCTGCAGGAAGGAAAATAACCATGACATGGGAAGACACAACAATGCCCAGATCCTAAGTGAACAGCCAGGCAAGAGGCAGCAGGAAGTCAGGGTCCCAACAGTGGGCTGGGAGAGTGAGATGACATCAGGACATTAAGATGCCAGGCAAGCTCCACACAAAGGATGATCTTCACTGGTGTAGCAAACGTTACCTGGGACCCAGAGCTCACCTGCAGGGCTATGGGAGTGAGGGTAGGGCATTTAACCTCACTGTAGGACCCTCAACGTGGAATGGAACACCGTGGTTTAGGGTCTCTGTGTTCAGAATTCAGGAAGATGGGCGAGGGGCTGGTGGGGAGCGAGAACTTTCTTTTCCCTGCTCTGGTAATGAGTCAGTGTCCTCATTTGTGACTCTTCTGGATGGAGACTCTGAGGATTCCCTATACCTTTGCTCCCAAATAGGACCCTCAAATTAGCCAGAGCAAGACTCTGTGTGTCTGAAAGAGACCCAGACTCTGGATTTCTTCCTACGGTCATCTGTTGGACCTCATGCCCTGCCAGTGGCTAGTATCCAGCCAAGCCACTGGTGGACGGCTACATGGTGGGCAAGGAAGTGAGGCAGGTGCAGAAATTATCAACTCTTGTTTATCTCATCCACTTCACAGTAGATACAAGTGACTGATCCCCTCTCGGTGCCATTTCAGCATATCTGAGTTGGCGGGACCTTCATCCTTTTCCTTTTTGATCCTTAAACACTTACAAAGAAGTGCCAAGTGCTGGGTGCTGAATCCACTCAGCTTCAAGACAGAAGAGATCCCTATTCACAGTGTCTACACCCAGACAAGGTTGCTGAGGCGTCTACCATCAGGAAGGGAGTTGCCGATCTCACCCGCCCCAGGCTTCTGTCCAACATTTATTCTGTATGGTAAACGCCCAATTCACGCCAAATCATGGACCTCACCTCCACCTCTCTTGCTGTCTTAATCTCCAAGGCAGTTGGTCACCAAAGCTAGTCCACCATCCCCTCTTCTCCAGCCCCCGCTGTAACTGCCCTTGTCTTCTTCTGTCAGGCAAAGTGTAGTCATTTCCTGATGTAGCTCCCTCGCTTTGAGTCTTTCATCCAAACTCTCAACCCTGTTGTAATCAGAGCAATATTCTAAAATGCAAATCTTCTTTTGTAAACCCCTTACTTAAAAATCCTTCTAAATAGCATTATTTCTCCTGCAGTAGGTTTCAAACCACTGTTTGTGCTCCATAGAGTTGTAGAAGTTCAGTGAAGCATTTGAAGGAGAAGGAGATTGAATGGGGCCAAATTCCAGGGCCCTGACTTGTCTAGCCCTGACCTGTCAGAATTCTAGGGCTCTGCTGGTATTCGTTTTATACATTTGAATTCAGGCTCAGATTTTTTTTTTTCCACTGTTTTTTTTTTAAACCTGGTTTGCAGAACAAAGTCAAGTTTCCTTAGTTTGGCTCACAGAATTCTGCATGAGTTCTTATCTAACTGTTTAATTTCTGCTGTTTACTATTTTTGCTACCATCTCTATGTCCCTTAAAATGTAACTGCACTTGAGTTGTTTCTGTTTTCCTTTGATCTGGAATAATCTGTCCTCTCTCTGCTTTTGTCCATCTAGTGTTTTGTATTTTTCTTTACTCTTCAAGAGACATTTCGATCACTGCCTGTCGGAAGCCCCGCTGCCCTCCCGTCCTCGGCCCACTCGACCTCCATGGCTCACTCAGCCCCTTCCCTGTTCCTCTTCTTACGCATTTGTCACACTGCACCACAGTGATCTAGAAATTCTCAGGGGCAATCACCAGGCCTTGCTGCACGTGCATTCTGGGGGGGTCCCCAGGAAACTGACTCCGAGATGAGGGTTAGGTGCAAGCTCTTGACAGGGAGCTCCCTTGGGGACCACACCTGTGAAAAGGCAGGTGAGAGACAAGTGGAATTGAGATGAGGAGGAAGTCCCATGTGACGCAGACCCAAGGAAAACTCTCTATCCCAGAGGAACTCTGGAACCAGAATGGTCAGTAGGAATTGTCCCAAATTGGAAAGAGATGGCCAGGCCTTGACACCCCTGCCATTTGGAGAGAGGGAGTGGCTTTGGGCAGGAGGACCAGTGATGGGATTCTCAGCACGTGGGATGAGCGGTTCTTCCCTGAGGGGGATCCAGGCAGGGCATCAGTGTCCACCACCCTTTGCCTAATGCCAGTCAACTCCGAGGTGTAAGTAGATGACTGATGTACCACTAGTGGGGAGTGGGCACAGGATGGGGGAGAGATGCTGCAATGCCAATGGAAAATTTACAAACATGGCTCATGATAAAATGGAAACGCCAATTGAAAATGCTATAAACATGATTATAAGAGGTCGTGCAGTGATGGACAGCAACAAGGTGGCTAGAGCACAGGAAGGAGACCCTGGGAAAGGGTAAGAGCACACACTGCCCCCACCTCTTCCTGGTCCTCTAGTGCAGTGGCCATTTGTCCCTGTGAGCTGCAACGTCCCCTTTGCAGAAGTAACATGGAAACGAGGTACTATCCAAGGGTTCTGTGTGCAGACAGGTATTAGTACCCCCCCAAAGGTTCTGGGCTCTGCTCTCAATGCTCTCATCCCCTCTCCCCTCAGGAGGCCACAGGCAGCGGGGAGACACTTGGAAAAATGTGACAGTGGAATGGGACTGGAGGGTGTGAGACAGTGACACCAGTCCCTACAAGACTGTCAGAGCAGAGTCCCACACTCCATGCTCCCAGACGAAGAGTCTCTGTGGTGTACTTGGATATCTGTTAAAACCCTGCTACAAAGTCAATCCTCCTTAGCAAGACAGCTTTAGTCTTCCGAATATTATTGGTCTGTAGGAAATGGCCCTATTTGTGAACATCTGATTGCTTAGAGGGGTTCTCATTTACAGACCACTAACAAGATTAAAGTGCTAATTTAAAAAGTACTTAGCCTAGATATTTAAGCAGCACCAGCCTTGTGAGTTTATAACTGCTGCTTCTGTATTGGTTGTCGTACAGGAGCCATTTCATTCTCTTGCACAGAAACGGATCAGATAAATCACATTAGCTTCGTGTACACAGCGAGCATCGGCAGCTTCCTCAGAACTGAAAGCTGAATAACCTGCTGGGACCTGACTTCCCTCATCGTGTATCTGTTTTCAGACGCAATACCCATTTAAAGCTGCTGATAACGCTCCCGGAGCACTCTGAGCCCTTGTCCTCAGCGGTAATGTTCGGTTCCACCAATGCTATGGAATTTAAGCATTTTTGATACAGTCTATTAAAAAGAGGGATTGTAGCTAATTCAAATGCAGCAACTTCTAATAAAAAATGTAAAAAGTCCGTGAAATCACATGCTGCATTTGCAAAGGCAGCCAGGTAGAAATTACACAAAGACGCTCTCTGTTCTGTCACTGAATTATCTATACCAGGCAGGCAGAACTGATAAGAGAACTCATTTTATACACACCTCAGGAATGGAACAGGAGTAGATCGCATGATCTCCCAAAATAGAAGGGAAGTTCAAGTTACTAAGGGAAAAAAGCTCCTGTATACTTTAAGACACGACCATCTGAAATTCTGCTTTAAATAGCTGCCAAGGCCTTCCCTGCAGCAGCCGGGGAGTAGGTGACCTGTTTGCACACATCCTCACTCTCTTCTCAAGGGAAACTGCCACACTGCACTGAGCACCATCCCTTCATGAGATGAGTAAGATGGAATTGTGCAAGAAACCAAAATGAACCTGAGATTATTTTATGTAGGATCATATTTTGTAACATTGGTATTTCAGGACAGTTTACCTATATTTATTAATTGATTAAATGGCTTAAGGATCTTATTTGCTTCCATAGGTTGAGGTCAAATATAATAATGAGTAAATAGAAAAGCTGCTATTTTTTATATTGTTTCCATAATTCATTTTCTCATCATACTTGGAAAAAAGGAAAGTAGAGGAAAAGGGACCAAAAAAAAAAAACAGAGAAAATTATCAGAAGATTTTGATAAATAAAATAAAAATGTCTAAAGGTAACAGATTAAAGATGGGGCATCACTGTGTTCAGACTATAGAAAGTTGGAAATATAATGAATACAGATCAAACTATGTTCATGGAAAAGACAAAAAACAATGAACTGAATATTGAATTCGCCACTCACTAGCTCTGTGGCCACAGAAATCTTTTCAACCTTTTGATCTCAACCTTCCTCACTGATAAAATCGTAATAATATCTATCTCCTAGGCTTGTTAAATGAGATATAGACAGCACCTTGTTTAGTGTCTCAAATATTGTGATAAAAACTGCAGCTGGTGCAACCAGAAGTGGAAGTTAATGTGGTAAATGATGCCATGACAACAGTGGTCATAACTTTTAAGCAACATTTAATTATTGTTGAATAAGTTGACCAATGCCTTAAGTAAATTACAAACATAATTATTCAATATCAAGATCATAAAATTATTTGGAAAAAATGACATTAATTATAATGTCCATTAAATAAGAGAAAACATAAGAAGTAAAATCTTTTCTTTGAACAATTTCCAAAGGACCATTGCAAAACCCAAAGTAAAAATCATGGAAAGCGTTTTGAAGACAAAAGTGTAACAAAATCAGCAACTGTTGATTCCTCCACTTGTTCACTCAAGTTAATTAGATAGTCACTCCACTATAGACAGCATTGTCTTGTGGGGAAGGAAGAACACAGATAACTTAAATTAAAGGGCTGTAAGTGCTCCAGTCAAATGCTACAAGGTGATAGGTTAGAAGCCACTAACTCTAGCTTAGGTGGTAGGGGGAAAAGGAGGTGACTTTTGAACAAAATCTCAAAGGAGGACATTCAGACATAGGGCCCGGCTCTTGCTAAGGCGCTGATTTGGGAGAGAGGCCAAGTCTGTGAGAGATTTAGATATATGCTATGCTGTGGTGTGAATACAGTGGAAAAATAAGAGGCTGAAGAAGCTGAGAGAGATTGAGAGTGAAGTCATAATTGTATGTCCTGCTCAAGAGAGGGAAACTCATTTTGAAGACAACTGAGAACCAAGGAGTGACGCAACATGTTGCATGAAGAATGGACGAAATTCCAGTTTCTATCTGGCATGGAGGGAGTCTGGAAGCCACTACTCCATCCTAACAAGTAAAAAGTTGAACAGACTAAAACATCAACAACTCTTACATCTCTAAGGAAAGTGAGGCCATAGGGCAAGCTACTACCCTCTAAATTGGACAGAAAGACAAGCAAATAGAGAATCAGAATTTACCAGGGCGAAAACCCACAGGCAGAGACTTCCTTGGGGAACCACTGCCAGGGTGGAAAAATCTAAAGTATAATTGACAAATTACTGGAGGCTCAGTGTGGACAATTGTGAAAGTCAAAAACTCCAGGGGAAACCCGTGTCATAGGGGTGTTTCCATATTTTTGCAAATTTTACCCTCAGGAGTTTGACTGGGTTCTCACAGTAAATATCTTAGAAAAAGTCCCCTTGAGCCTCTGGTAGGGGTAGTGGGAAAGCAACCATTTTAAAATATGCCAGAGCATTCTGATCTTTTTTTCACAGGGTCTTCCTTCAGGAGAAACTGTTTAACATGAGCCTAAGCTGGGGGTTTCTTAGATCCCAATCCACCTACAAGAAAGGAAATATCACTTCCAGGCTTCTCTAACCTTGCACATGGAGGAAGGAAACTGCACTCCAGCCTCACTATCCATTCTGTACCACGCAAGAGGGTAAAAAAAATGAGAAGTACTTGTGAAGTTCAAAGTCCAGAGGCACAAACTCAATGAAAGACTGAGATTTAATTACGGGACTACATAATGCTTTCTCTCCGCATACAACTTACCAGCACATTACTAAAGGCCTGTATACAGAAATTTCTTTTACCTGGCATATCAAGTATGACTACCAAGAAAAAGTTACATGACACATTGTCCTAGTTCATTTAGTGTTGCTATAACAGGATACCTGAAGTTGGATAATTTATTTATATTTTTTTAAAAAGAGGCTTATTTGGCTTATGATTCTGGTGGTTGGAAGGTTCAAGATAAGGCAGCCACATTTGATTAGGGCTTCTGGTTGCTTCAACTCCTGGTGGGAAGTGTAAGGGGATCAGGCATGTGCAAAGAGATCACACGGTGAGAGAGCAAGCAGGAGAGAGAAACCAAGGAATCCAGACTCTTTTAAACAACCTGCTCTTTTGGGAACCAACTCTTTCCGTCGAGAGTGAGAACTCACTAACACACAGGGAAAGCACTGACCTATTCATGAGGGATCTACCCCCATGACTCAAACATCTCTCACTAGGCCCCACCTCCAACATTTCCTCACTGGTGACCAAATTTCAACATGAGTTTTGGTGGGGACAAACCACATCAAAACCAAAGCACATACTAAAAGCAAAAACAGTTTGAAGAGACAGAGCAAGCACTAAAATCAGACTCAGATATGAAAGAGATGTTGAAATTCTCAGTCTGGGAACGTAAAATACTTGTGATTAATATGCCAAGGGCTCAAATGAATAAAGTAGCCATCATGCAAGAACATTTGAATAATGTAAACAGATATACAGAAATTCTAAGAAAGAACCAAAAAGAAATGCTAGAGATCAAAAATACTGTAACAGAAAAGAAGAATGTCTTTGATGAGTTTATTAGGTGTCTGGACATGACTGAAAAATCAATCCCTGAACTTGATGATACGGCAACAGAAACTTCCAGTACTGAAAAGCAAAAAGAAAAAAAGACATAAAACAAAAATAAAAACATCTCAAACAAAACACAATAGTCAAAACTACAAAACTACAAAAGATGTTAAATATGCATGTTGGGAATACCATAAAGAGAAGGAAGAGAGAACAGGACAGAGAACTATTTGAAGCAGTGATGACTATTTCCCCCAAGATAATGTTAGATACCAAACCTCAGATTCAGAAGCTCAGAGAACATCAAACAGGTTAAATGCAAAAACAAAAAAATAAAAACAAAACAAAAACACACACACAAAAAAGCAAACCAAAAAAAACCATTTGCGGATATCATATTCAAATTTCAGAAACTCAGTGGTAAATAGCAATTTCTGAAAAATTCCAGAAGGAAGAAATCAGCTTAACCATAGATGGGTAAAGATAAATATTACATTTGACTTCTCAGAAATCATGCAAATAGAAAAAGAGTGCAGTGAAATACTTAAGCTGTTCAGGAGAAAAAATACCAACCTAGAAGTTTGTACCCTGTTTAATTATCCTTCAAGAGTGAAGTAGAAATAATGATTATTTAAGACAAAAAAATTGAGGAAATTTCTTGCCAATAGACCTGCTTTGCAAGAAATGTTAAAATGAATTCATTAAAGACGAGAGATGATGTAGGTCAAACACTCAGATGTACATTGAAAAAAGAAAAAGCATTAAAAAAGGAATAAGTGAAGATAAAATAAAACTTTTATTTTTTTTCTCAAGTGACCTAACAGATAACAGTTTGTCCAAAATAATAACAGCAATGATATATTTGGTTTTAAATAAAATGCTCAATTAAAACTACAAAGACAGAAAAAGAATGAAAGACACAAATAGAAAAAAATTAATAACAAGTACAATAAATAGAAAACATTACATATATGGTAGGTTAATTCAACTCTAGCAGTAATCGTTTTAAACATCTGTGGTCTAACTACATCAATTAAAAGTCAGAGATTGTTAGAGTGGATCAAAAAATAAGACCCAACTGTATGTTGTCTACAAGAAACCTACTTTAAATACAAAGACAGAGAGATTATAAGGAAATGCTTAGAGAAAGGTATACCATGCTAACACTAATCCCAAGGGAGTGAGAGTACCTAAATTAATTCAGATAGGGCAGACTTCAGAGCAAGGAAATTTATCAAGGATAGAGAGGAATTATATTATTAAAAAGGGGGTCAATTTGCCAAGAAGACATAACAATCTTCCATGTGTATGAGTCTAAAACCAGAGTGTCAAAATATGTGAGGCAAAAACTGATAAAACTGCAAGAAGAAATAGATGAATCGGCCTTTATAATTGGAGGCTTCAATATCCCTCTATAAGATATGGGCAAAAACAGCAGTCAGAGAACCAATAAAGACATAAGCGAACTCAACAACACGATCAACGTACTAAATATACTTGACATCTTTAGACTACTTCATCCAACAGCAGAATACACACTTCTCAAGCTCACATGGAACATTACCAAAATGGAACACATTCTGGACTATAAAACACAGATTATTTAAAATAATAGACATTTAAATAATTCCTTGCCTGTCAGGGACAGGGATTCTCTCCTTATAAGGGAGAGCCGGCTAATTAACAACTGTGTCTGCAGTAAGTGTTACTGCCATTGGCCCCGGGATGCTTCAGATCCTTCCCTCTGGGAGAATAGCGAGTAACAGATTTATCCAATAATCTCTTTCTATGAGCATGACATCAAGTCTGAAGCAAAATGGGTGCAGATCTGTGAGGGAATTGAGAAAGAGAGAGAAGAGAGCAGTGATCTGGGTGTGAGAATACCTGGGGGTCTGAAAGCATCAACTGAGCACATCACCTGCCTCTCTGAGCTTCACTTTATCACCTGCCCACCAAAATGGGTAGGACGCCTTTCCCCATCCAGCTGTTCCATGTGGAGCAGCTTGAGCATGTTCAAGCAATAATGCATACAGGGGTCATTGCTGCTATACTATGACTCTGGACTCAAAATTTTGCCTCTGCCTTTTCCTGGCCACCGTTTCTTCATTCCTCACTCTTAAGTAAGCTAAAACGTTTCAGGAAGTCTTCCATGCTACCAACACGTTAAAGCCTTCACTGCCCAGGCAGTGAATGAGGTGAGGTGTTGCATTGCTCATTGCCAAATATCAATTGTGGAGGAGGAGAAACGCCACCTTTTTTAGGACAGCAAATGTTATTACAGATAAATTTTACTTTGAAAAAGAAATGACTTTATGCTGATCCATTCCCCATGAGCATTGGAGTCCGAGCCAGGAAGAAGCCTTCGGCCACGTTTTCAGGTGGTTAAAGCACATTCCTTCCCCTGCAGCAGGAACGTGGTGAAAAGGGGAAAACAAAAGCAACACAGAACATTGATTTCCATAATTAAAAACAGGTCCCCAAACGCTGATGCTGGGCATGAATTATAAGCAAAAACAGTAAATATGAAAACAGTAATGCTCAACATATCTGCCTGTTCAAATGTTCGACTACCTTTTGCGGTTACCATTTGACAAATACCTCACAGACTGACACATTGGGATGAAGTGTTCTCAGGACTACCTTTAGGCCAAGGTGATTTCACAGGGTGCTTACCTATTTTATACAGCTCTATTCTACTCAAGCACTGGACCACTTGAGCTTCCCTTTTTGGGGGTGAGGGGGTGGTTATAGCTTCCTGCTATTCTTCAGTGAGAGAGGCTTTCGGGAGCGTTCACTACTTTCTATCCCAGTTCTAGGAAAACTCGGGCATGGAAGGTAGTTGTTCTAATGAACTCTCCAGGGATTTACAGCCTCAAGTTACTATGATGAGAGTGTATCTTCCAACAAGCAGTACACAAGAGACTCGTTGGGCTAAGAGTTCCGTATTTGAATATTGTGTCTGAAATTTACAACAAAAAATCTGGAGAACTCTTTGAGAAACCTTGTGGAGAAGTTCTCAATAGTAATGCAAATCCAACTTCTGATATCAGAGAGACTTCTCAACAAATATGGAAAAATGAGCCAAAGTTACACAAACCAGTCGACATGATGGAAAGAAAGGTTAAGTTTAATTTATTTTTGTTCTTAAATGCTCGCATTTACGCTAATCACAATAACTTACAGTAGTATATAATTTGCAAAAGCGTTCACATATTATCTCAAACGTAAATGTTTTCTGCCTCATTTGATATAGTATGTCTGCTTAAGAAGGTCTTACAAGTTAATATTTAGCAAATTAACCAACAGCTTACTTCTTCACTGGGGGGCCACTGTGGGTCTTCCTTTGGGTGTTTGAGTACAGGGAAATCTGATGCTGGACCCCAAGTGCAAAGCTCTCATCAGCACGCCTGTGCATTGCCAGATGTGTTGCTCTGGCCAGGCCGTGGCCCTCTCCCTGGACGTGGTTTCTCGTTGTGCAGAAGGAAGGAGCTGGTGCAGCTGATGTCGAAAGCCTTGGGAGCTTCCTCAGGATGGAATGGTGTAATGGCTCTGCCGCGTGGTGAGCCTCCCCAAGCGGGGGCCTTGGGGCCATCCGTGCGCGCTGTGGTCCCTGTCCAAGGGGAGTGCAAGTGAGAGGCATTTACCCTCCCAGACTGACAGCCTGCATGAACACGATGTCCACAAGTTCAGAGGCACCGCCGGTAGCCAAGCGCGGTACCCTTGAGCCGGTCAGGCCCTTTGGCTTTCCGAGCCCCCCCTCCCATCTGCCCGGTGGAGATAAGAAGCCCTGCCAGGGCTGCATGTCGAGTGGAATAAGCGTGATAACGTGTGTCATTCCGGGGCACAGGCGCTGTCCCCTGGCACAAGTCTGGAAAATGAAAATTCTTCCGTTCAGGGTCCCAGGGGGTAGAAACTAAGAAAATATAACAATAAAGGAGGGAGGGTGGAGGAAAGATGGATTGCCATTCTTTAAATAAAACCAGGGAGCGAGGTGTGAGAAAAATAGAGGAATGCAGGGAGAATGAGAGAGAGGAATAGCTGCAGGCGCTTGGAATAGTGCTGAAAGATTCTCATAAGTAAAAGCTTCTTTTAAAATATTGGAGTTCCTCCATATGGGAAGCTCGGGGAGAGGAGAGAAAAAATTAAATTAAAGCATTTGAAAGTATATTATAGTTTTATCTCTTTGGCTCTGTGATTTCAGAAATAATATAATCCTATGGAAAACATGCTGCCAGAGGATTTTGTATAGTGGCGCCCCGACAGAACGGGACTGAATGATGTCAAAAAAGCTTATATAACAGTTTTGTTTTATTCATTTACATAAATCACATTTACCGTAGGTGTTTTATTCAAAATAAAGTTTGGGAAAAATAAATTGAACAGATGAACCTAGGCAAACCTGGTGATTTTTTCATGAGTAGTGTTTGATGATAAAGGCATAAAAGCATAATGTGGTATCATTTCACCAAGGCACAATATGGATCACCCATATGGAGCAGAAGTTGATAATACTGCAAAGAAGCAAAAATAAACAGAACAGATGTACTTGTAAAATCAAGTCTGCACCCACCCCTGAGTACCTGCCTTGTGCTGGAGAAGTTTCTACAAAAACTCAAAACTGGCTTCAAGTCCCCTTCCCACAGAGACTCTCGGGAAGCCAGAGACGAAATCTTACGTGACTAAACAGAAGCAGGGGAAGGTTCTCCAAAGCAGCAAGAGTTTCCCAAAGGGGGCTGAACTGGAACACGCTGGACCCCACAGTAAAGCCCACACGGACAGAGCCACGGTTGTCAGTGTCAGAAGGCACGGGTTCCAGCCTGGGTCCTCCTGTTCTGGGTGAGTCCTGGGGAATCCCAAAGTCTCTGAGCGTTGCTCCATCAGGGGTGAAGTGGCAGAGCTGTCACCTATTCACAAGGATACTATAAGGCTTAACCAAGAAAATACAAAGGAAGGGGAAAAAAAGCAGCGAAGCAAAAAGTACGAGAGAGGCAGAATTTTGCCTACCGTGGTTTTGTTTAGGGTCCTTTTTAAGGGACGTGCCAGGGGAGATGTGACATAAAGTGTTCTCACTTTCACAAGAAGGAAAGACCTTTGGGAAGCCCAAGTTTCATGAAGATTCCGTATAGAATCATAACATGCCTGAGAGCCGGTCACCTTAGACTGATCTACTAATGGTATTAATAACGTGTACATAGGACTTCACCATTCCCAAGGAGATTCCTCACATACGATTTCTTTTGACTTGACCCAACGCTGTGGGGTGGACAAAGGGGAGAACAATCTGCATTTCACAGATCAGCAGACTGTCGCTCAGACAGGGACTTGGGACAGCCAGGACTGGCACCCACGTGTTTCACGACGCCATGCCACTTGTCACTCACACATTCACAGACGCGCTTATCGTAGGAGAGGATTTTGTATCTCATCAGCCATAAAATATTGAGCCTGTGTCTGAAGGCTTGGCTGTCTCGCGAATGCACGAGGCTCCAGTAGTTGGTATTTAGCTGAGAGTATATGAAATCACATTTGTCATGTGTAAAGTGTAGAGCTCGCTGCAAACTGTAAAGTGCTAATATGCATATACAGTGTTATCTTTTCATCACCGCTTTCCAATCCGACAGCAGAAGAATATCTACTGCTAGCAGAGAAGCCGCAGACCCTCCCCCTGTGATTGCAGAAACACGTCCCACCCTCTGCTGTGAGCCCAGCTCTCCGGAGACCTCCACTTTGTCTTGCCTGCCCATCTTGGGAGAGCGTGCACCACGCTGCTTCGTGGAGAAAGCACATAATCTGGTCAAGTTACCTGAGTGCTGTGAAGTCCCTTTGCATATTTTACAATGGGGTTTGGAAATTCTTTTCCCCACAAAGAATCCATGACTGCCTGTTTCAGAGAGAAGGAGGCAGATGTGATTTCGGCGGTCCAGAAACACAATTTAAGGAAACTAAGACCAAGGGGAAAATGGCATGCGGAAGGGAAATTCTCTTCTCTGCCCATAGTAAGCGTGTCCACGTGGTCAGCAGCTGGACTGCACCGTGCGTGGCCCCCAGTGTCATCAAGCAGCACCCATCTGCTGGATTCCCAAAGCAGCCGGGAAAAAATAGCGTCCCACGTCCCACGCACTCCAGCTGTCCTCGGCATCCAGTGCTCAGTGATTTTTTTTTTTCTAAAAATAAAATGAAATAAAATCATCACTTTTCCAATCAAGAGAGCACTTTTTAAAGGAACAATTATGTGAGACGCTGTTCTAAATCTACTTGCAGGTTTGTGAAGGCCAGTGAGGAAGTCATCCCCTGCTCAGACGTGGACATCTTTGACCATGGAGCAACAGAGCCGCTGCTGGAAATACCTGCTCCAAATTCTGGTCTGGAGGAAGGGATTTGGCATCTGAGTTCCACTGGGCCACAGTGCTGAGCTTTGGAGCACTGTTAGGCTCTGGGAATCAGTACATCTTGGGTCACATCCTGGGCTTGGTTATTTCTAATCAGATCCCCAATGCATCCCTCTGGGGAGTGTGGACATATGTCAATTTCAAGAATAGAACTGGCAGATATTTGCAGACATGCAGCTTTGGGGTATGCCAGCATTATCTTCAAATTCAATTTCAGAGGAAACACAAATCAAGCAAACACTTCCCCTTGAACTTCAAGTTTTAGAGCAGAAATTCCAAAAAGAGTCTGGTCATTGAAAGAGGAGGATGGAGTCTGATCGCCTCTCCTGGCCAGGAGAGCCAGCCCTGCCACCCTCCCTTGGGCTCCTGTCACCCAGTGGCACTGCATGGCCGGTGGTGCCCCAGGTACGACCTGCCGTAGAAAGACACCCCAGGTGCATGCCAAGTAGATCCCTGGTCATTATTCAGTCCTGTCAGTTAATCCTTTCTTTAAAGTCAGCAGCACTTCAGAAACTCCTCTCCTGGCAATTGCTCGATTTTATTGCAATTACATAAAACACATTTGTTTCCTCCACCTGAGCATCTATTTATTATTTATTTGAGAAACGCATATATGGCATTTATCATCTACTAGCCATTCTTCGAAGTGCTGTGCATGGACGAGCTCATTGAATCCTCCAAACAACCAATGATTTAGTGATAGTTGTTGTGCCATTCCACAGATGTGTTAACTAAGGCCGGCAGAAAAAAAAGCCCATTGCCCAGGGTCACTCAGTGGGCGGGTGGCAGAATCAGCACCCAGCCCCAAGCAGTTTGGCTCCATGTAACTGTCCATTTGTGCACTACAAGCATCTCGAGGGCAGGGATCATCCCACACTTCTCATGTATTCATCGCCTACCCCTCGCCAATTCAATAAGGTATTATTGACCAAAATATGGGTGACAAGGAAACTCATCCAGGTAGGTGATAATATATACATGTAGGTTTGCATAAAGGTCACCATGAGGGCAGGTCCAGAAAGGACACTTTATGCCAATGGATTATTTAGGCATAGCGAGACATGGCACGGAAACACTGCAGAATAAGTCAGGCAGACATCATCAAACCCACTTTACAGATGAACAGATGAATTCTTTGGATTAGATATAAAAAAAGAATCTGATAACAAAATGGTTGTGCAAACATGTATTTCAGGAAGATAAAATTTCACATGTAATTTCTTGGGTCAAAAGAAAATAGGAGATTACAAAAGCAGCAAGTATTTGATTCATTTCTGGAGAACAAGAACAGGTTTAAGAATCTCTGTCCAGAGAATTTCTGAGAGTAGAAAATCCAGAAGCATGTAGGTTAAACTGATAGTCTAGAAGAGAGGTGGCCGCGGCATTGTCTTATCCTAGATTAGAAACAGAGAACTGGACTTAGTCACAGTCACAAAGGCTCACTCATGAAGCCAGCAGCTGGCACTAATGAACAGGTTCTTAAAGGAGGCAGGAAAGCACACCTGGGCAGGGCCCAGAAAGAGAAGATGGCACCTAATGATTCTGAACTGCCCAAATGCTGCATGGCCAGGTCCCTACACAGCAACTATTACAGTTTTCTATTGAGTCTTTGCTTTCATAAGATCAAGGCAGCACGTCTTCAACCCTATCTAAGCTACTGCAGTCCTGTCCTGCAGCCGAGAGGGAAAACCGGAAGACTCACTGAATTCACATTTCTTGACTCCCAGAGCCATAGACAGCTCCTTTCTGATTTTGAATGTTTAAATATTTCCCTTGGTATAGAGTGAGGACAGATTAAAACTTTGATAGATGCTGAGAACGATCATTTTGCAAACTGACTTAACTAGAAAAGCTTGTCCTGGGGGAAGAACATAGCACCTCAAAACATAGATTTTTATTAATAAAATAGGGATCACACCATTTTCCTATAGATCTTAAGGGACATTGTTTAGATCAAATATGATAAAGTTTTGGTAGCACTTTATAAGCTATGAAGTATTGTAAGAATGCAATTCATTAGAGAAATTTCTTTCAAGACTTTCCCTTTGCAAATTGATTAAATGTGGAAAGGAAACTAAAATACTGATGAATCTAGAAAAGCCTTCCTGGATACTAAGTGGAACTGTGTTGACCACCTAGAGACCTATGGAGGATTTGGTGGAGAATAAAACTTGAGAAAGGAACTTCTGTCCTTTACAAATTACCAAACCCATAGGAGCAAATATATCTGCAACATCCATAAGTAAAAGAGACACATGCAACCTCTTAGATACTTATCAGCTGGTTTTCCAGTGATGTGGAGACAAAAGATTGCAATTGTAGAAGGCCCATCTTTAGATCCTGGAACAGAAACACACCACTTGCTTCTGGATTTAACTGAAGCAACCATTCTGCATATTTCAACAATAGCTTGAAGTTTAAAAACTCTGATATTTGTACATAGCCGCATTAATAGACTATTCACTGTAATGGCAGTAATTATTGTCATCCATGTAGGATGAGCCCTCAGTGTTCAGTTTATGTGCATTTTGTCTGGGGAGCCTCCCCAGACAGTGTTGCAGGAGGGACGTGTCCATCCTGGCAAATGAGCCTGAGCACCGTCCTGGACGGTGCCCGACGTTCTGCTGTGCCCGAAATGCCCTTGGCCAACTGGGCAATGTACACAAAGGCAAGATGGTTACTCTCCAAGAAGCCTCAACTCCAATTAAAATGTTGACTTAGCCCCAAATATTCCAATTCCCTGGACTAGGTGTGTGGCAAAGGTTAACAGGTGGGGAAGTGCATCTTCCGCAGGGCTTCTGAGAGTTGAACACGGCTCTGGAGTCGAGAGGGCAGGTTATGCATGGCACTGGCCACATGCAGCTGATCCCCGGAGCTTTTAGGAGCACGTGTACACCTTGCAGGGAACAGCAGCTGACGCAGGAAAAGGGGCTGACTTCCTGAGTCCTTGTTCTCCATCCCTTCTGCTCTGGAAAGACGGCAGAGCTGGGCCGTCTGCCTCAGTGCACATGAAGGCCTCTCCTCACGTGTTTCCAATCTCTCTCTCTCTGATGCTGCTTTTTAAATCTCAGGACATTTTGGAAAGGATTACTTCACAGGGATGTATTCATCTAAATGGCTCCTATGATATCCTCAGATCCAATATTTTGTCACTCTATAATTTTATTTTTCCTGTGGAAGTATTTAAATGAAGACGCAAATCTAAAATTGCTCAAGTCTCAATTATCATGAGACTGCTAAAAAAAAAAACAATTCCACCACAGACAATAAAAACAAGTTCCTTTAAAGACGTTTAAGTATAAATGAATGTTTTACAAAATACTTGTCAAGATGAATCTTATTTCTTATTTTACTTATTAATCCGGAAGAGGGAGTGCACTGTGTCATTCGCAAGTTTACAGACTATACGAAAAAAGCCATTGAATGGAAAGGCGTCAAGCTGACAGGGATAGACAGCAGCGAAAGGGATGGTTTGCGGGGGTGGGAAGTGGCAGATGAGCTTCAGTGTGGGTGAGTGTGAGGACACCCAGGGTGGGGAAAACTCGCTATAAATGACTCCCTCCCAGCTGTCAGACGCGTGACACGGGACAGACAATTGCAGGTCTTCAGGAATTATGATCCAAATATATAAATAATGTTACCCTATTAATAATGTTTTATTATTTACAAAAATGCCGTGTGTGTGTTTATGCACATACACTAAATCATCCTACTGAACTTTACATTATAGGAGACGCAGTGAGGTTCACGCTGTGGTCACAGTCACATGGCTGTTTAAGAATGAAACACTGGACATTCTTCTTGATCTCAAGCAAGGTAGACTTCGGAAGGGAAGTCGTACACATGGCCCCGCCAGTACAGTCTTTCCTGTGCCGTTTTGAACTAACATGCTGACTGCTACTCAGCAGCAGAAATCCTTCAGAAAGTACACAGTAGAAAAATATTATATGAAACAGGACTTTGAAACTCTACATTGCATCAACCTTACAAACATTGCTGTAAACGTTAAACATTCTATTACGTGATGTCCTCTTTGGGATTTTAGTACTATATATAGATTTGCTTCTCGTGGATAGGAAAGAGAGAACATTCTCCTTTTTTATTTTTATGTATCTGTGAATTTTATAACTGCTCTTTTTTTCTTCTCTGTTAATTTCTAGGAAGTAAAGAGTCCATTTTGCAACCCACGCGTAGCAAGTTTGGGGGACCTTATAGAAAAAAAGTAAAGATACTCTGTCATAGATTCCATTAGTTTGGTCTGATTTGAAGCGGACACTCACAGCTCACAGCCGGTGAGGAAAGCCATGAGGTCAGCTCCGCGGACGGTGCCCGCACGGTCTCCACCTGGCCACGCAGAGCCCTCCCGCGGTCCGAGCTGGCCCCGCTCTTGGCTGTGTCCTCTCATATTCAGTTCTGCTCCTGTCCACTCTCTGCACGTAGCACCCTCGGTTTTCCTGGCTTGTATTTGTAAGTTTTGAGACATCTGGTTCCTCTCACCTTTCAGCATTGTCTAGTCTGGGCTGAGGGGCCTGGCCCAGCCACACAGAAGGGGGTGTTTGCTCAAGTGAGACCAGGAGCAGCTTCTTGAAGTTCCTTGAGTTGTCCCTGTAACCTGAATCACATAACATGGTTCTGTTTCAATGGAGGCCAGTTTAACTTCTTAAATAATGGTCAGGCACAATTCATGATATATAATAATTCAAAGAAAACATTTGTCACTGGGATCTGGAGCCAAACACTTTGGGACAAATATGTATTTCTTTACGAGGTACATACACATTATTACCTATACTATTCATGGTGGTAACAAGGGTTTCCTTGAGCCTTGATTGTGTTTTCTGGAAACAATGTATCACTCCAAAAGAAAGCTCTTTCAAGGAAATGATAGATTCAAGGTTATAATATGAATAAACTTTCCTATAACTTTCTCTCTCTATTAGATCGTCTATTACTAACATTTTTCTCCACTGAACATCAGACATTCAAAATGATTTTTCAGATGAACCTTATGCATATTTGACATTTCCTTATCAAAGTAAAGGTAAGTTGCTATTGTTTTTTTTTTTCTTTATAAACCAGGGTACAACTCAATGTCTGGTCCACTTTATCTGTACATTAAATGTGTGTTTAACACTGAATTTGAGCTCAATCACCTTGAATGTTCTGCTTTACAACTTTCAGTTTTCTGGAGACAGACAATTCCATTATCTATGCTTGATGACTAGGCAATATAAGAGGAACATTTTGGGTCTAAAATCAGGGAAATGAAGAATCTGCAATAAAATGGTCAACAGTATTATATATTATTATATTATATATACATAAAATTGGGTGGTGTTATTCAAAGTGAAGAAGAGTCCTTGGGTCATATCTAATCAAAACACTTCACAGTGAAGGAAGCTAAGTGACTTTTTCTGAGTCACACGACTAATCCATGGCCAAGATGGAGCTCCCAGATCAGAAATCCAGCCCTTCTTGTCTGCGACTCCTGGCACAGAACTCTTTTCCTGAGAGCATCGCATAGATTCTAGTTTGGGGTTACCCGTTCCTTTCTCCAGAAATGAATTTTAAAATGAAGCGTGGTATTACTGCCCCAGTGACGTGTTTCCACACGGAGGAGCTCACCTGCTCTTCAAGTTTCCAAACTCGTTGAACTAGTTTCTTTCTCCAGAAGGTCCCTGCACACCGTTCTTCGTGTCTGATCCCTACAGTAAACAAAATCTGGAAGAAGACCAACATGACATTTGAAAATGTGACTGTGACCCTGCCTGTAATCTCTTGAAGGAAAAGTAAAACAGTGCTTTACTCCTGCATGCAGACACTTGCTAAGCATTACAACATGCTCAGGTAAGATCATCGCAAGGACCTGAGAGCTTCCCCTTCTTAACAGCTATAACCAAAGTCACTTCTCTGTCTCTTCACACTGCAAAGTCACTATTTCTTGGTGCTTAAAACAAAAACCATTTAGCCTTCATCCCTTCTCCTTTTGACTAAACCCTTCCTGTTTCTTGACTTTCTCTTCTAAGAATCACTTCCTTCTCAGGGGGCAACCTTCATTTCCTTGAAGGGATTACTTCATTGCTTCATTTTCTCCAGGGAATTACTTGTCTTCATTGGATGTAACAGTGAACAGGTGGCACTGCTTTTAAAAAGTGTCCTCTCTTCTCCCCAAAGATCAGACGTGTGACCCAAGAGAGGCCCATCTCATTGTCTCATCCCAAACTTTGAAGTCTGAGCCAAGTGGCAGAGAAAGACTGCAGTAGTTTCTGGCTTCAGCCTAGTGCTTTGGTGGGAGAGTTTCCATGGTTTACAAGCCCTGATACTCCACTGTGTCCCGGCTCTCCAGCTGCTCTGTAGGATTAATATGCTGGGCACTATCTTTCTCCAATTCTTCTTTTCCTGGTTTGGTGTCTGCTGCTTGCCACCAGACAACCCTAGCAGACAAACTGCTCTAGTCCAGGACCACAGCGCCCCTGCACTGGGGCTACTGCAGCTTCCAAACTGGTCACGTGGTCCCCAGAGCTTTAGTGCCTTCACTTCACTCCTGCATTTCATCTTTGTAGGCACACTTGGACCGTTTTTACTTCCTGGTGAAATCCGTGAAGGTACAGAGAAGAGGAACAAAACCATCCTTGGATACTTCTGGGAGGTTTTCCACGAGGAAAGGATGTCTGGGCTGAGACATGAAATGTGAGCAGAGTGGATGGGGGAACGTGATGGACATGGGCTGCGGTTAGGGAGGCGGGGAAGGGGCAGAGAGAAAGAGCATGTCCTGTGCTTGTGCACAGAAGATGCCAAAAGATGGAGCAGAAGTTTGCTCCTCAGGACAGCTCTGTGCCGCCTGACTGTCCTTGCTCTGAGGCCAATGGGAAGCTGTTAAAATCCCCGAGCAAAGCAGACATGGCATCTAATTGGCACCTTGAAATAAACTCAACAGTTCCTAAAGCTAGTGCAGGATGTCGGATTGATGGGGATTCCCGCAGCAGCTTCCCTTGGGCTACGCTGGTGGCCACGCCCTCTGGGGCTCTTTTGGAGTTTCTCTTCTCACGGACACTCTTTGATGCAGGATTCCGTCGGACCCTGTCCTCTTCTCTTCCCACTCAAACATTGTTCCTGGTTAATCTAATCCAAACCTAGACCTCACTCCCCGTGTGTATACTGGTGACTCCCAAGTTTGGCATTGCCTAAAACCCTGCTCCAAGCTTCAGGCCTCGGCAGGCGTCTAACTGCCCACACCATATCTCCACACGGGTCCCACAATCCAACATTACAAAACTAAGTTCATTCTTTTCCTACAACATCTGTTTGTTTCTGTGTTTCCTATCATGATGAAAGTCCCAAGATTTAAGTCAGAAATCTTAACCTCACCTTTTTCTTCCCCTTCAATTTCTCATAGTGTTAACCTCAAAAATATTGAATTAACCACCAAAGCCTACAGATTCTATTTCATACAAAAGGTATTGAATCTTCCCTCTCCAATATCATGGCTTTAGTTAAGGCTGATACTATTTGAGTCCTATTACCACAATCATAATCTTGGTAATAGCTCTGTCTCCATCATTCACATCCTTGAATTGTATCCTTACCGTGACTTTCAGAGTGAATTTTCACAATTAAAAATGTGATAAAAATCTTTGGGTGGATTTCTGTGGTGCTGGGCATGTCTAAATGACTCAGTGTGCTGTGTGTGCAGATAGCTAAGTAGAGTACCCTGAGTCTACACTTAGTCTGTGGCCGAGAGCTCCACACACAGTCACTTAGGTTCTTCCCCTGCCTATTTTTTCAGTCTAATCTCTCACCTCCTTGCCCCCTCCCAGCTTACTCCAGCCCTAGCAAATTACGACTTTCTCTATCTATCTCACACTCCGTTCATTTGTAAGTGCTATATCCTCTGCTTAGAATGTGGTTCTCTTCCTTCTTTACTTTAACTTTCAAATAAGATGTCCTCTTTTCCCTTCTCAGGGTTAGTGCCTTTCCTCTGGGCTCCGCATGCACCTTGCTGCTCCCTCTGACCTCACGCTCATCACATGAGGTCATAGCTCACTGCACGGGTCCCCATGCAGGTCCAAGCTACGTAAGGTCAGGGCTCAGCCACCTTCCTCCCGTATCCCCACAGCCCTTCTGCATCTCGGGAAATGCTTGGTGAACCATGAAGTGGATTTAAAGAAAGAGGCAAAAATTTCCCTTGGTCTGTAGTTGTAACATTTTGTGGCTTGTGACCTTCTAAGTGAATCATTTCCTATAGTAACATTCCATTTTATCTATATTTTAATGAAATACATAGATTTACATTTATTTTCTCTCACAGCACTAGTTCTGCCACATTAAACAATTCTATACTATTTGAATATTTCCATTTCAAAAATCGTGTGTCTGGAGGCGATGAAACTGAAGAAACACATGTACAAATGAGAACAGTCTACGCCGATTGCTCACTGGGTCCACTTCAGCATCCCTCCCCAAAGCTGTTTTTTTTTTTAAATAAAAAGTGCCTTTTTATTCAATATTCATAAAACAGAGAGTTTTTTAAGTGAACAAAATGTGGGATTTTGCTGTTTTAGAATAGTCTAGTAATAGTAAAAAAATATACGCCAAGGCAGGTGTAATTTAGGCAAAAATTATTTTCTACATTTTTTGTTTATATGTGGCATGTTTTATACAACATAACTAATTTGAAGTGCATCTTTCCTTTTTTGGCTATTAAACCATGTTTCAGTAAATTACCTAAAAAATAACATATTAATTTTTACCAAATTCACCTCATTGAGTTATTAGGTGAAATAAAGCATATGAAAGTGACTTATAAACATCACACAACTGTGTATGTCAAGTACTTTTATAATACCAGCAATCAATCACGAATTACTGAGTAGCGACTGTGTATAAGCTAACACGCTAAATATAAATAAAAAGATTTAAGAGTCCTGACCTCTGCTCTTAAGTAAATTGAAGATGATTTGGAGAAACCAATCAGAGAAATGATCAGAGAAAGTATCAGCAAAACGCAGCCTATAGTGGAAACCCAAGAGCTGGTTTAGCCAGCGTGGAAGAGTTCAGAGATGCGGCATCAGTTGTGAATGCATCTCAAGGAAGTAGCATTAGGGCACCTGGTCCTGAAGAATAAATGGAATATATAACGCATTTCTTTTAGATTTAGAGTAGGAATTCTCAGGTGCCCCTTGGGATCTTGTTCTTGAGTACGGAGGGAGTTGTGGCTGAGAAGGGTGACATCGCCATGACTAGGCTCTGTTTGTAAGGCACAGGGGAAGGGATTTTGCAAATGTAAGGAAGGGTCCAAATCAGTTGGGGCCTTCATCAAATGGGAGATGATGCTGGGGCAGGACCCAGTCAGTGAGAACTCTTGAAAGAAGGAATGGCCTGTACGCGGAGAGAGATGGTCCCCTGCCAGACATGAAGCCAGCAACTGTGAGTTTTGCAGCCACATGGAAGAGAATTCTGCCCACAATCGGAGGAAGCTTGAAAACAGATCTTTTGCCATAAATCCTTTAAAGAGAAGGTAGCTTGGTTGATATTTTGAGCACCTCCTTGTGAGACCCTGAGCAGAGAGCCCAGCCAAGTCACACTTGGGTTTTTGACCCACAGACACCGTAAGATAATAAATGCTGATTGGTTATGCAATAATAGAAATCTAAAACCCTCACAATTCCGTAAGATTCTCCAATTACTTACATTTGAAAATTGTCCTAGAGCTGTTGCCTGGGACTTTACAAGTCACTGTACTCGTAGGGACTGCCTTTGCTGTCTGAGCCCTTCAGAGGCAAGTAGAGATGTGTTGCCGTCAGCCAAACCCCGGGCAGAGTGCACATTCTCCACTGCAAGACCAGGAGGCTGCTGGCCCCCAGGAGACACCATGGAACATGATGCAGATTTGCCATCATACCTGAGATCACACTCAGTCTCTGGAAGGGTCTGCCAAGTTCATGTTCTCTCAGGTTTCCCCTGAGGCTGGAGATGTGCGGCACAACTAGCTCCAGGAAGAGCTGGGAATAGACCCCAAGTCTTCCGACACGCAGGCCAGTGTTCCCAGCACTACGCCAAACTCCACGGAGCCAAAGCAAGATCCCGCTCCATGGTCCACGATCGTCAGTGTCTCAATTCCTCAGCATCTTATCAAGGTTCAAAGAGCAAGATAAGAAATCATCACGTCTTCTCTGCTTATATCACAGTGGTAGCTGTTTTTTCATGATGAATTAGTAATAACTCTCAGGCACATGTGGCAAGCTGAGAAAAATGGATTTTTTACAATGCATTGAATAAACAGCTTCTGCCTGAATATCTCCTCTACCTCACTAGCTTCCATACAGTAGGAGTTTATCAACGCATGTACCGCAAGCTCTGTTTGAGTGATTGCTTCATATATTATGCCATGCTACATTACGTCGTGTTCCTTTTCTGCTTCCATAGCCCAAAGACTTATTGGAATCAGTTGTTTCAGACTCATAAAATATACATGACTTAGAAAAAAAAAAGATTATTGCACCAAGAATTCCACTAGTCTTTTGAAGCTGCATCCTTGATTATTTGTTGAAATTCATTTCATTTTTCCATCATTATCCTAGCGCATGTTAAGTCCTACCATAGAGTATAAATGTACAATCTGCTCAGCGAGGCAGTTTGTAATAAGCTAGCGTGAAGCCATGTTTTCAGTGTTATGGTTTGTTGACTTTTTTTTTTTAAAGAAACTAGCACCCATAAAACAGAAAGTTTGTTTGAAAGTGTGAATTCTAAAATGAGCCTTTTCTTAAAGTAATTCCATCTAAACTTGAACTAAACTGTCCTGTCTTTATCAACAAAGCATCTACCGTACCACACAGTAGACATTTTTAACAGGAAGATTTATGAGACTGTGGAAGCAGCAGGTTGAGGAGAAGATACACAGAAAAAGGAGGCTGGAGTTGAAGCCCGAGTGTCTTCCCTTTCCTGTTCCAGCCCTGCCCGCCCTCCCCGCTGTGCCGAGTGCTCGAGGTCCATGTGTGTGGCCTGCACACATGGCTCCTCTGCCTTCTGCAAGAGATCAAGGTGTGTGAGGGGTGTATGCTCAGCTCCCCTCATGCAGGGGCTGCAGGTGCCCACTTCCTTCTATAGCTCTTGTCAGGGGACCCTTTCCGCAGGGCACCCTCTCTAGGACTGTCCACTGCAGGGCGGTGATAGCTCCTCAGCCCGGTCCTGCTTCTTCCTGCTGTTTTCCCTAAACACTGCCCACGTCATCATAAAGTAAGCAATCCCCTTTCGAACTCTCCCCAATATCAAATTTGAATGTGGCACTGTTTTCTGCAGGGCCCCGTGACTGCACAGTTACGGTACTGCAGGAGGAATGTGAATGGCCCAAGGACCATAGCTGCTCCTCTAACACACACTGTTCCTTCCAGTCTCACTCAGAGCCACCCTCCGCAACAGGATTGTCCTGTCACTTCTTTGGGGGTTCACTTGGTCAATGCCCATCTCACATATTAGACGATAGGCCCCAAGCTGGGAGACACCATGGCTTTGTTTTTTGGGGTTTTTAAAAATGTTTTTTAATCCATTGGATACTTAGTGACTATAACACAGGTTATATTCAGCAAATATTTCTTGACTGAACACATGAGAAGTCCGTGAAAACAATGACCGAACTTTCTATCAGCAAATCATCATGCAAACAGGAGGAACCTAAACACTGTAACAAAATAGTTCCTAAGTCCTTAAAAACGAACAGCTCCAAGCATCTAGGATGAGTGTGGCAGGGAACTAAGTCACGTTCCTCGTGGGACTTTTCACCATTAAAACATGAAAGTGAGAGCCTTGACCTTTAAATACGGCCTCAGCCAGCCATGATCTGTGCGGTAATTTAACCGCACCCTCCTGAGCTTGGTCCTCACGCTGTCCTCTGTGCCCCCTAGGTGCCATGTGGGCTCCAACTCCAACTCTGGCGCCATCTCACCTGTTCTGCCACCTGCCCTGCTGTCAGGTTACTGTTTCTCTGGTCCTCAACCCTAAGGCTGCCTTGGTGAGCCACGCTCATGTTTCCTTTTTGTCTTCTGATAGCCAGTGGAAAAGACATGACTTCCCAACTCTATTTCCGTACTTTGAGAGATACCAGTCACCAAATAACTTCAGCCCCTATTAGTAATTATCAAAAAACAATCATAGCATTCAGCTATAACTGACTTCAAAATGCCAAATGTGCTGCCATCTGCTTTCCCAATGTTTGAGAAACTGGTGTGAGACACAAAGCTGCCAGGGTGACCCCCAGCCTCCCATATTCTGCTCTGTGACAGTTGGGCTTTGGTGCTTCCCAGGGAAAACCACTGACACAGAGTGTGCAGAGGTGCTAGGACACGTGGGAGAGTTAAGTGCCTGGCACAACAGGCACTTAAAGCGTGGTCCCTGGACCAGCGCCCTCAGCAAGATCTCTGGGTGATTCTGACGCATGCTCGGATGTGTGAGCCGCTGGCCTAGCACTGTATTTGATGTTATGCTGATAGAGTTCCACCAGTGCTGCCTGACATTAGAGAAGATAAGCTGCCTGCACACCTGTTTGATTAGCTATACTGGGACAGGCGAGAGAGAAGCTGAAGCCAGGGGCGTGGCTTTGAGCCTCTTATAGATCTTGATCCCATGGCCATCCTACCCCCAGCAGTGTCACATGAAACGCTGGGTCCATGTCTGTAACAAGTCAAGGCTGCGTCATTCTCAGGAGGGGTCACCTCTGAGTTGTCACAGGTGCTGCCCACTCATCTTCACTCCTGTGTCTGTGGAGGGCTGGCAATGCCTTCTGTGCTTAGGCAGGTCCTCATTTGCTCCTCATAGCCCTGCAAGGTGGGCAGAACAGGAGTAATGTCACTTATTTTCTATTCTGTTGCTGTTCTTCATTGGTTGATGGAAAAATTAAGACAAACTTCTGGCTACTGTCAAAACCCCACCTTATTCCCACCCCCAACCCTCCCCAGGCTGGACTTTCTAACCCAGTCTTGGCTTTGGACAGTTTTTGACTTCAGGGCAAGTGGGGGAAAGCATGTCCCCAGTCAGCACTAGAGATCCGGGGCCCCTACACTTTCCAAAGGTGAAAGTCACCTAGCTAGACTAGGTATCCCTTTGCCACCTGTGGATGCTTTTTCCCCTGGGGAGCTTCAGCCCCTTGGGCTGCTGGCCCAGTGCACGTTAGGCAGACCTGGACTCACAGTGGGGCTCTCTACCTGATAGTCGAGTGAACTTGGGCAATTTATTGAGCCTCCCCGAGGCTCAGTTTTCTCATTTGTAAAATGCGGAGAGTGATATCTAGCTCAGAGGGCTTTAATCACTGTGAGTCCGGGTCCTCCAGAGAGACAGAACCAACAGGACATATACAGAGAGATATTTACGAGAGGGGATCTATTAGGGGAAGGGACTCACATGACTATGGAGAACAGGGAGCCCCGTAAGGTGGCTCAGTCCCAACGTGAAGGCCTCAGAACCGAGTAAGCCGATGGCGCAGCTCTGTGTCCTCGTGCGAAGGCCTGGGAGGAAGGCTGGTGCAAATCCTGGAGTCTGAAGGCTGGAGAACTTAGAGTTCTGATGTCCAAGGGAAGGAGATAAAAGGGTGTCCCAGCTCTGAAAGAGAGAGAGAATTTGCCATTCTTCTGCGTTTTTGTTCCATCCTGGCATCAGCCGATTGATCCGTGCCTGCCCACCCGCATGGGGGAGAGCAGATCTTTGGTATTCAGTGCACTGAACCAAACGCTCATCTACTCTGGACACACCTGCACAGGCATATCCAGAGACAGTTCTCTACCATCTATCTGGGCCTCCCTTAACCCTGTCAAGTTGACATCTGTAGTTAACCACCATGGGGCCAGTGTGAGCAATAAATGGCAGAAAATGCGGAAGAAAAATGTTGCCACTGCAGTAGGAGCTCAGTGTCCTCTCCCCTCTCCCTCAAACTTTATCAACCAATATATAAATGGGCTATAAATTCAAATCATTTCCAAATATGTTCTCCCATGCTGCAAGAACCTGCCTCTAACTGACTCAGTCAATCATTGATTCACTTACCTCCTTGTTCATCGTCTCCCGACCCACCCATCCTCCCAGCCACCTTAACAGTGTGGGCCAGCCTCTGACATGTGGCACCTGCAGGTGGGGACACCCAAGAAAGACTCCGCTCCCACCCCCTCCACGAAGACTCCTCCTTCCCTCCACAGTTCATCCCTTCCCCTTCTACCCCTGACTCCTAGAATGTATCTTACCTTTCTCTGTACTCAGCAGTTTAAATCTCTAATGAAAATAGAATTTATTATCATCAACTTTTTAAAGACATTTATCGTGTACCTCTGTCTTTCCTACTAGGATCTAATAATGTCTCCCTCCCTCTCTCTCCTATTTCTCTCTCTCTTCTATTTCTCTGCCTTCTGTCTCTGTTTCTCTCTCTCACACACACAAACGTACTCAGCAGGTAGTAGAGTGCTCTGGATCTACTAGGCTCGCAATTTCTGTTGCTATGATATTGACTAGAAGACCGAGAAATGGGTTCTCCTTCTGGCCTGAAGAAAGTGGCAGTGGGTTTAAAAAGGATAAATGTGAACTCTCTCAAGTCACTTGTTCATCTTTCTATGACTTTTTTGCAATTATTCCCAATAATCCATAAAATCTCTACTTATTATATAGCTTTACTTCAACTCTGAAGGCTTACATTTTCCTTTAAAAAATGTATATTTAAAATAAATGCATAGAGTTGGATTCAGAAGTTGCAAAAAAAATTTATTTACATCAAACCTTAAAGTTGGAGCAGTTTCAAGAAACGGCAAATGCCCATCATTTCTCCCTCCCTCTGTGTTCTTTAGAGTCCCGAAAGGAAGTCGTCATACGGCTTGGTTACTTTAGTAAGTGCTTATTCAACCAGTAAATGAAAGACTGATAATAACAGATAGCCCAGGCAGCATTAAGTTGTATTTGCTTGAAACGAACAAATGTAAACCTTTTCTGGAGCGGAACAGAGTTCACTCTTGTGCCTTTCGGGACAAAATTTCTGACAGTAAATTTCCCCAGGGAAGGCACTTGGGGCTCAGTCACGTTTCTGCTGTATCTGCTGTAAGCAGTCACCTTATGTCCACAAGTTTTCCTCTCCTGAGGTTGGACGCAGCAGATGCTGGATAAATCCAGACAAGCCCCACGTTTTACACCCCTCCACTCCCACCCGGTGCCAGCCCCGCAGAGACATGTGCAGTTTCTGAATAGCACCAGGAATCTGCACATATGGTTTTGACGTCCTAACATATTTTTGTCTCCTTTATTTGACTGTCTCTTACTTGGTCCTCAGGATCCTGTGGAGAAGTCCTTCCCCTCAGGAGCCCCCCTAGCACCCCCGTCCCAGCCTTGCTGCGGACTGCCGGCCCATCGCCCTGCACTGTCGGGCTCCTGCATGGGTGCGGCACGGACGCCCGTCCAGCCGCTCTGGGAACTACATGAGTCCTGAGAGCGTGACTCTCTTGTCATTGCATTCTTGAAAAATTACTTTCATTTTTAATTGTGGCAAAATGCACACCACATAAAATGTATTATCTTAACCCTTTTCGAGTGTATGGCTCAGTAGTGGTCAGTGGGCTCTCATCGCTACGCAACCAATCCCCAGACATTTTTCATCCTGCAAACTTGAAACTGTTTGCCCCTTAGACAACAACTTTCCATCCCCCTTCCCCCAGCCCCTGGAAACCATCATTCTATTTTCTATCTCTATGAATTTGACTATTCTAAGTACCTTATGTAATTGAAATTATACAATATTTGTCTTTTCATAATTGGCTTATTTCACTTAGCATAATTTCCCCAAATTTTATCTATGTAATAATAATATAATAGCTTTGAATGCTATATCTAGCATTTATCAGAATTTACTTCCTTTTTAAGGCCAGATGTTCATTACATGTACATGCACTAAAGTTGCTTACATTTTTTGGCTGTTATGAATAATGCTGCTGTGGACATAAGTGCATAAATACCTGTTCAAAACCCTTATTTCAGTTCTTTTGGATATACCCTCGCAAATGGAGTTGCTGGATTCCATGGTAATTGTATTTTTCATTCTCTGAGGAATGGCCGGCCTGTTTTCCAGTGGCTGCAGCATTCTCCATGCCCACCGACGGCATCCTGGTGTTCCGATGCTCCACGTCCTGGTCAAGAGCTGAGGTGGGATCTCCAGCAAATTTTCAATGTGTGATGAACATGAAGACGGATTTCAAATTCACATCTGATGATATTCAGGTGGTTATTTTCAGCATGGATGAAGGAGACCAACATGTTTGGCCAAAGAAAACTTTTCATTATCTTTAGCGGTTTTCAAACTCCCATTTCAGAGGTTCGTGCTGCCACAAATTCTAAGGAACTTAGGTGAAATACGAGGCTGGCCCTCCAATCACTGAGGCAAGACATGAGCTCAGGGATTTCTCCAGTGCTCTACAGATCTCCCTCCCTCCTGTCATTTCCTCATATCCTCTGTGTGCAAGCCCCTGTCCACTGCAATTTCATGGAGTGGACCTAGCTAGAAAGTGAACGTTAGGATTGTGCCAGAGCAATCAGAATTCACCATCCGCTTTCCTTATCTTAAAAATGTCTTCCCTCAGTATTGCATCTGTCCCCAAAACTACTGCCCCGCCTCCCTCCTTCCCCATATTTCAGCTTTTTGTATGATGAATATGAGTTAACCCTACTCTGGGTTATCACGGACAAGGCATCGTCCCAAGCACTTTGCATCTATGAACATCTCTGTCCTTTACAAAAACTTATGACATAGCTTATCACCAGCATCATCATCACGGTTATTTTGTAGATGAGGAAACTGAGACACAAGGAGGTTCAGTAACTCTATCAAGGTCGCACTGTGGAAAACCGGCAGAGCCAAAATTCAAATGCAGGCAGCCTGGGCTGAGAGTTGGTCACCTTACTCACCACGTGCTATTGGTAGATACTCCGACTCCGTTTCATTCATAGCCTGCTATTCTTTATCAACATTCTTGAAAGAATAGTCTTCATTTGCCTCTTCCCTTCCCTGCCCTTCTTTCACTCTTCCTACTATCACAGTGTAGCCGAAGCCTCTGCCTCCCCCTTGGTCCTCTTCAAAGCTTGGTCCCCAGGGCCCCACCCACCAGGCTGGTGGACACCACCATCTACATGCCCCATGGTTCACTCAACATGCCACAAATTGAGAAATGGGATATCTGAGGCAACGCTCTCCCCAAACCTGCTGCGTTTTGCCTATCCCATCTCTCTAAGAGTGGCGCCACTGTCCAGACACTGACCAGGCTGGACATCGAGTCCGAGGTCAAGACCAAGGGTAAGAAATTTCAAGTTGGCACATGTAATGATCCCGCCCATGTTAATTTTACATCCTTTCTCTCTCTGCTTTGGAGCAGGCTGAAACTCAGCAGCTTGTTGAAGGCAGTCCTGGGTCAGCATCATCTGCTCCTTCCCCTTCTAGCAGAAGCAGGTGTTAATTCAGACCTCAGATCACCGTCCTATGAGAACACACAAAAGAAGATGTGTACTGAGGGCTCACACTCTCCCAGGGGTCCCCCAAAAGGGCAGACTGTGGCAGTCTGTCACTCTCCTAGCTGTAAACGAGGTCCTTCTCCTTGAAGGCAGTGTGGCAGAGTGGAGACAGTGCTTGCCTGGGCACCTGGAGAGCTGATTCTGAGGCCCAACCTAGAGCTGTGACCAGCCGGTCCCCTGACCTCTCCACTCTTCAGTTCCTTTTCTGCAGAGTGCTGCCATTAACTTCCCGAATGCTTCACCACGGGTTGTAGCTAAGTGCTTTGTGAATTTCAAGGATAACTCCAGGGGTGAGGGGTTCCTTTCTCCTGGGCAGAGTCTGTAGGCTGCGGTCAGTTTCCTAGCAACCGTCTCCAGCAGGTGGGAGTCGCAAGAACACACACACCAGGCGGGAGCATAGATTTTCCCTTCTCATTTTCCTAACGATTGGTCACAATAAAGAGGAAAACCAAAGAACACGGGGGCATTTACTGAGATCTGTCCTCTGCTGATGAAGACGTGTGCTGTCCCATCTCCTGCGTCTCCTTGTGCACACACCCTACAAGTGCTGGCTTCAGACCCCAGACCTCGTTCCCACCAGTCCCAATCTCATTCACAGCTCTCTGGGTCACCTCAGATTAAAGCAACTGCTGTGAACTGAATTGTGTTCCCCCAAATGCCTATGTTGAAGCCATGATCCCCAGAGTGATCATGGGGATGGGGCTTTGAGGAGATACTTAGACATGGGGCTTTGAGGAGATACTTAGGTGTAGATGAGGCCGTGAGGGCGGGGCACTCATGCTGGCATTAGTGCCCTCATTAGAAGAGACACCAGGGAGCTCCCCTCCGCAGCCTCTCTCTGTGGATGCACCAAGGAAAGGCCACGTGAGCACACAGGAGACAGTGTCTGTCTACAAGCCAGGAAGAGAAAACTCTCACCAGAACTTGACCAAAGGCACCCTGACCTTGGACTTCCAGTCTCCAGAGCTCTGAGAAGATACATTTCTATTGTTTATGCACCCACAGGTCTATGGCATTTTCTTACAGCAGCCCGGGCAGACTAAGGCAGTTCGGATTCTGTTATGAAACTCAGTCCATAACCCTGAGTTGTGCCTCCTGAAACCCAGAAGAGATGGCTGTGCATACCGAGAACTAGAAAGTGATGTCCTGAAAGCCAGGCGTCCTCCACTATGTGGGCATGGAGGGCCTGCTTCATAGAAGCTCCTTATCAAGTGTGCTTTACCGCTTGAGAAACAATCTAGAATACCAGTGTGAAAAGTTTGTTGTAAGTTTAGGGGACAAGAATACCAGCTGACAGGGGGTGACAGTCCAAGTCCCCAAGGCCTCCCTTACTTCTGACACCAGTTGGAAGGTTGGGGGATCCCCTAACTACCCTCTGTTTTGAGAATTCACTGAATTCACTAAATGGACTCATAGAACTATTACAGTCACAGCTCGGGTTTATTACAGGGAGCGGATACAGGTTCCAATCAGCTGAAGGAAGAAAGGCATAGGGCGGAGTCCTGTCCTCTCGCCTTGGTGTCAGTTCATGTTGCCATCCTGGCATTGCTGTGCGATGGCACACAGATAGTACGGTCACCCAGGGAAGCTCTCCTAAGTGGCACTGTCCAGAGTTTTACTGGAATTTCGTGATGTAGATTGATGGATTGAATGATTGCCACATGGTTGATTTCAGCCTCCGGGTGAACAGAAACTTCATAATCCAAAGTCCCACTCTGAATTCTCTGCTGTTTGTTTTGTGGGGCCAGCTGCCACCCTCTCAGGTGCAGCTGGTCCACCCTCAGGCCAGCCCCCCCAACCCCCAACCCCCTGCTCTAAACAAAGATACTCCTATCAGGTGTGCTATAGATTGCCTCCTAGAAACCAAGAGCAAAAGCCAGACCTATCTTTGAGTGAGGCCAAATTCTTCACTCCACAGGGAGCACTGTGGGAACCCATAGTTACAGGGTTCAAGGAAAACTTGACCAGCCCAGAAGTACAGGGCAGCAGCAAGAGCATTGCGTGTCAGAGAGGCTGGTGTGTGAGTTGCAGCTCAGCCAGCAGCTAGCTGGGAAATTCTTGACTGGCCATGTAATTTCTCTGAAACTCATTTTCCTCATCTCTGAAATGAGGGAGATGGACCTATATCATACTGGGGTCTTAATTTAGAAACCAATTTTTAAGTACCTATCAGAATCCCTAGCACCAAGCAGTTGGCCAACAGTGACGTTTTTCTCAAATGTCCTTCTTCCCGCAGCTTCCTACTCGTCACCAAGAGGGGTGCTGAAGAAGGAAACACCTCTTCTTGATGGGGCAATGACTTCTGCCTCCAGCAGAGTGGTTACAGCAGAGGACTGTCGACATGTGACTAGAGTCACCAAAGCACCTACTCTGTTGGAAAAGGTTTCCCATCAGCTGAAAGAAGACTCAGACCTTCAGTGTCACATCTGCAGACTAACTCCACTGTCCGATGGTGGTACTTGAGAATAAATACGGACATTGATTTGTTGGCATATGCCCACAATGATGGGCACATAATAAGAAAACAACCATTTGTCAAAGGATAGAAAAGGATTGAGTGATTCTGGAAGAATACATGTTGAATGAGCATTTATTGTTGGATGAACAATACAATTTTATCAGAAAGGATACATTTTACAACTATTTATGTAGAAGATATACTTTGGTTGTACTCTCACTATATTAGTTTGCTGTGGCTGCCATGACAAAGAACCACATACAGGGTGACTTGAAACAGCAGGGATTTCTTCTCTCACGGTGCTGGAGGCTGGAAGTCTGAAATCACGGTGCTTCAGGGCCCTGCGCTCTCTGAGGTCTTCCTGGGGGTCCCCTTCCTCCTCTCACCAGCTCCTGGCAGCCCCAGCTGTCCTCATCTTGTGGACGCATCACTCAGGTCTTGGCCCATCTTGGCCCATCTTGGCCCACGGCCCATCTTCTCCCTGTGTCTTCACATTGCTTTCCCTCCATGTGTGTGTGCGCACACGCGTGTGTTTCAAATTTTCCTCTTCTTGTAAAGACTCTCTTTATATTGGGTTAGGGCCCCGCCTTACTCCAGTGTGGAGTCACTTTGACTTAATTACATCTGTAACATGATCGTATTTTCGAATAAGGTCAGATGCTGAGGTACTGAGAGTTAGGACTTCCACATATATTTCTGGGAAACACAATTCATCCCAAACACTGGTCCTTTCCTTTGCAAGGACGGGGTGATTTGTCCCTGCTCATAGTAGCCATGGACTGGAAGCCTTCATCCATTAGGCTGATTTTATTTATCATCCATTAGGTGATTTTATTCTGTTACTTGATTTTCATCCCCTTGTTTTCCTTTGTTACTTTCACAAATGTATTTTAAAGCTGAGGCTGCAACCAGAGCTGGGGGCAGTGCCCGGCTCAGGTGCCCCAGCCCTTCTGAGGGGCGGCTCTGAGGCTCAGAGGCAACAGGGGCCCGGACAGCCGGGCACAGCTTCCCCCCCCGAGAGGCGGAGGCAGGAATATCTCCCAAGCATATGGAAAGCAGGGAGCTGGGGAGGTGCGCGGAGCCAGGACATAGCGACGAGCTTCGCAGGGCTCTGGCGTGCAGGGGAGGGGACAAAAATAACCAGCAAATCCCTTCTCTGCGGAGAGCCTCCCGCGAGGGGATCGACAGACAAGTGATGGGAGGAAACAGGACGCCGATCTGGGCTTGCGAACCGGACAGGTTGTGGCTCCAGATGGCAAAAAAAGAAGAAAAGGAGCCATGAACGACAACAGTTTTATTCGGTTTGAACACTCACAAAGTTTTCTTTAATTATTACTCCCTCCTGGGACTCCAGCTGCACGAGGAGTGGAGGGGCAGACACAGCAGGGATCCGGTGAGGCCAGGAGCCGGTGGCAGAGCAGACACGGAGCCCGCCCGGCCCGTGCGGCAGTGAGTGGGCAGGAAGCTCCTGACTGTGTTTTCCAAGGGACTCAGGTGACAGGCTGTCAGAACATGTGGCTAGGGTTTGTCTCCCTCGAGGCCCCAGTGCTTTGAGCTACCGCGAGCAGACAGCTGGGCTGGGAGAGGAGCCTCAGTCCATGGTCAGCCACTCCCAGGAGCGGCTGCGTGGATGGCAGCCTGGCAGGACGCTCGCCGCTGGCGGAGGGCCAGGATGCGCACAGCGCAAGGAGACCAGGCGCTGGAAGGGAGTGTGGGCAAAGCAAGAGCGGATGTTTTCAAAACATTCCTCTGCAAAGACAGAAACTCCCAGGGAAATGTCAGCTCCCTCACCTGGAGTTCGGTTCCCGTGAGTTTGAAGCGAGAGCTGGTGGAGGGTTTGGGTTCTAGCCCGAGCCTTGCAAGGCCCAGCTGCGAACCCAGGAAACCCGCTGGGCTCTGAGAGCCTCCGAGTCTTCGCACAAGCTCACCGTGTTCCCTTCCCCTTCTGCAGAGGGCGGTCTGAGGTGTGCACACGCAGAGCACACGGCTGCTACGGGCACGCGCGGAAGGCACGTTACCCCACCCAGCTCTCCCCGGAAGTGCAGTCACTCCCCGTGAGCTCCAGAGGGTTGGAAATTAATCTCTTTTGTCTCTGCAAAAGAGGGTGTCACTGGGGCATTAATGGAATCCTACACTGTGCCCATTTGGAAAATAGATGGCGGCACAATTTCCTCCCAGGCTGTTTTCTTTAAGAGTTTATGGAACTCGTTTAAGCCACCCCAACACATGTAACAGCAAATGCTCCCAATCAATTTTAAAAACCTTAAAAAATAAAATAATATTATTTTTACTGAATCCGAGGTGAATCGAAAGCTGCAGGGGCAGTGTGGACCTGTGGGAATGTAACTGGGCTGACCGTCAGGGATGGAGACTTAAATTCTTGTTCTTTCTGGGGGGGGAGGGGAGGTGACCGTTGACTTTGTTCAATTGCTTGCAGCCTTGGAGCCTCTGTCTCCTCAACTGTAACACAAGCCCTCACGTACAAAGTGGCTTGGATGGCCAAATGAATAGGCAGATGGAAAATAAAATTGTTTGACTTGGTTAAAATGTTGTAGGATGTACCGTATAAACGTATGGTATGTTTGACTCGCAGACGTGGATATTCATCTGCAGGAGTGCTCATCTTTTTTGCCATTGAATATTCTCCCGTGATACAAATGTATTTTAGACTTCCAGTAATTATACCTTGATTTAATGAAGTGCTCTTAAGGTATTCCCATACCTTAATGAAATTGTTTTCTTTGTTTCTGTAGAAGATTCTTATTTCTCCTGTGCACACTTGACCATATATAGAGGTGTCACAGACTCTGAGCTCCTTGAAGATACGGGCCAGTTGTAGCTGGCTCTGTTTCTCCACTTCCCAAAACAGGGCCTGGTGTGTAGTTAGAACTAGTGATTATTTGCTGTACTGTCACAGCAAACACAATGAGACGTGGGCACCCATGGGTGCAAACTCAACAAGCCTGTGGAAGTGAAGGCTGTGCTCTAAGTCATCAAATAACCTCTGGGAAACACAGCTAGTGCAAAGTCGTCACAGCAGCTTCTGAGGACAGGGCCTAGTCTACGTGGCCCCTAGTCTCGACTTGCTCTGACAAGTTGCAGGGGATCTAGGGACAGTCCTGGGATGTTTTCTCCAGAAACTTAAAATAAGAAAATGTATGTGCACTCTATGAATGAAATATTTAGAATAGTGCAGAACATTACAGATCTTAGGTCAGTGTTGAGTTTCTAAGGAAAACTTTCTTTTACCAGAGTTCGGAACTAGTTGAGAATGAAAATAAAAGAACAGCAGGTAAAAAGGCAAGGCAAGCTCTGGGTGACTGTGGTGTCCGTGTTGACAGACACAGTTAGTGTGAGAGCCTGAGAGTCTTGCTAGGAAGCGAGATGTCAGGATATGCACTTAACTGCCAGCCCTGGAACCATGGGCCTTCCCACACCTGAAGACGCCCAAGAAGAGCAGAACAGGGCATCCTCCCAGGGCCAGCGGGGATAAAAAAGGAGTGAGACCCAGAGCTTAGGACAACCGTTCTCCTGGAGACCATCCCTGCACAGCAATAGGCTATCCAGGCTGAAGGCACTTAAGGCCAAAGCCATCTCCACTCCATTGCAGCCTATTAACAGCACAAGCTTGGAGAGGAGAAATCCATGGCGGGAGCACCCGGGGTGAATATGACAACAATGCATTCTCAGGGCACCTGCCCTGGGCTAGGCCCTGAACTGGTTTTCTCCCCATCACGTCTAATCCTTGCACATTCCAGCGGTGGCCCCAGGGAGATTGTACAGCCTGTCCTGGCTATTGCCCAGTTGCAAGGTGAGAAGCACCCACTGTTTCAGCCTGATGGCATCTTATTCCTTTCACTGCATCTCTCTGCCTGGATGGCGTGTTCATCAAGCAGCCCTGTGATTATGACTTCACTCCCACCGGGTTTGCCTGTAGGGAGCGATTGTGAATGCCTGGTCTTTCTAACAGATGCAGTTCCCCCTGCAAATTAATAAATCACCATTCTGGTTGCAGACACCAATGTCTTGGAGGCTTTGTTAGACTGGGTCAGCATCCATGAGTCTGATTAACCCTGGAGTCTTTAGGAGACAGAGTTTCTAAGTCTACAGTACTAGAAACTAAACACTGGCAGAGCCAGTGGGATTTTAGGGGACCTAGCAGTTCCTACAAAGACCACTCCCCATAAAATCAGTGCCACCTTCACCTTCAGACATCCACCTGCTCTGCCAAGGCTCCTCAGCTGTCTTCCTCTCTTCATTCTCCAACTGCTTTATGGCTATAATGAAAGAAAATACAGTTTTATTTTGGCTAAATAGTGTGGTCATTACAATCATTTCAAGTATTCTTGAATATGAAACACACATGTGCACACCCATACACACGCACCTAGTGATGTGTGATTACAATCCAGGGATGGAAAAGACAGAGCCCCGCCTTCAAAAATTGTACAAGTTAGTACAGAGAACTGCATGAAACAGGTAAATACAACACCAATTACTAGATAAAATAAGCTTTAAAGTGGGAGGAGGGACTTTTCCAGGAGAAGAAGGTGTAGTGAGGGAAAGAATGTTGCAGCTGGAGGCAAAACATGGGGTGATCAAGACTGGGGTTCAAGTTCCTGGTGCCCAGGTGTGGCCCAGGCCCACGAGAAAGTCCAAATGAACCTCAGGGCCTCACTGTCTGGCTCCAGGAACTCTGGATTCCTGTGCAAAGGTGGGAAGGGAAGAGCTTTCAGGTTCTTTGCAGCTCAGAGGCTCTACAAACTGTGACCATCTTTGGCCTGAACTAGAATCAGAGAGTCAGCATCTTAAATGATTCCATGCATCCAGTCTCCAGTGGACTTCCAAGAGCGAGGAATGGTTTGGCTCAGTTAATTAGCTGATTAGTGGTAGAGCTGAGACCAGGTCAGGCTTCCTGTCCAGGGCTTGCTCTTTTGTGATTCTATCCACCTGAAGGACTTGGCCTGACTCTGTGCCTTGGTTTTGGCATTAGAGCATGTTTTTACACTCTCTGATGGTGCTCATCATAACATGTGAGCACTGACTACTTCCTTCTTGTATTTCCAAGGCACTGTCAACTTGCCAAGGCAGGGATGATCTCCTACTCATTTTCCTATACTTAATACTTAGGGTCACATCAAGACCAAAAGAGGGACTTACAGATGTTCGATGAATGAATGAATAAATGAACTGAGCATCAAGACAGTGCTTTTGCAAAACAGAGAATAAAGAAGATTCTATCTTAAAAACTGTCCAGAAGATGACAACTCCATCAGAACCTGCATTATTTTAACTGGAAAGAGCTCCCAGTGCACCACAGTATTGCGTGATTGCTGCTGACAAATCTGTTTGACTTTCATTCTGACTGTCAGAGCTTTCGCCCATTTTCTGCGTCCTCTTACTCTTGGTGTACCGTGCAGGCTACTTCCTCCTGCTTCATCCAGTTAACTCCTCTCTGAGTCAACCATGTGCTACTGTCGTGTGGAAGACTGGAACGCATCAGTCACGCCCTGCCTTTAGCTTTGTGCTCCTTGTCTGCATGGGACCATGCTGATCGAGTTCTCCTTGGAACCCAGACACGCGTTGTTTTCACCATAACTGGCCCGTTCATGAATCACACACATTGTTCATGAATAAACAGGCTGTTTACTTCCATCACAATTAATGGAGCCTGCAGTAGCTTACTGCAGGCTCTAAGCAATGAGTTAGAAGTTGCTATAGGTCAATGACTCTCAGAAAGTGAGTCTGCAGATTATAAGGGTCTTAACGGGAGGCTTCTTGTACCAACTCCACTCTCCATCCTTGCCTGCTCTGCTGTACAAAACCCAAGAGCTGCATACTGGGTTTTCTAACAGTTTCAGTTCAAGGTCATTGATTAGGGTTTCTCACCTGCCAACCTGGCCAGGATGTCCTGTGAGTCTCCCCCATTGGCAGGAATCTGATTCTTTAGGTTATGGACAGAGAGGGATGGGGAAAGAAAAACTGTTTTCCTGTATTTCAGGAGTTACTCCTGGGTAAGGTTTGTGCATTCACCCAGTGCCGTGAGGACAGCACCAGGAATTGCCGCTCTGCTGGAGCTTTGCCAGTCAGTGTACTGGCGGGATGCAGGGGAGGCTGCCTGGGAGGGACAGGGCTTGGGCGGTGCTCTGCCAGAGAAATGGGCTTCAACAGGGGGCATTGAGATCAGGGCGCAGGTGCCATGCCCAGAGGCAGGGGCAAAATGGCTGGTTCTTGGAAAATCAAGTAGCTCCAATTTTCTGGTAATAAAGGACATGGGGTGGGAAGGGAAGACGTGAGACACACGGATGGGAAAGGCCACATCCCAAATCTTGTTTGCCATGTTCAGGAGTCTGGATTTTATTCTGAAGGTTGTGAATGGTCGTGAAAGGATTAAAGTGTGTGTGTCCCTGTGTGCAGAGGGGTGGAGGGAGGCGATGCATGCAGATTTCTGAGTGAGACATTGTGTTAGGCACCTGGCAGGTGGTTAGAGTAGAAGGTCCGCAGATGCAGTCACAGGCCAGCTCAGTGGAGGAAAGGGGCTTAGTGTCCTGAGCATAAGGCCCTCTGCAGCCATCTCGCAACCTACTGGAACACCCTGTCCCACAGAGCCTACTAACCAAGAAATACTTGCTGACTGGCCTCCGTCCTGCTCAGAGCTGCTGTCCCCAGCAGTAGCTGCCTGAGGTCATTCTGACTCATATCAGTTGCCCAGCAGGCTCCTCCAGAAACCCTCCAGAAAGCAGCAATTAGCAGCAGCATCCGGATCCACCTCCTGCAACATTCACTCAAAGTCCTCTAACATGGGGCTAGACACGTCAGGTGGTGTCACTTGTCACTCCCAAGCTTTCACTTTCCTGGCCTTCCTTCTGTGCCCTGCTCTCTCCTCCAGCTTTTCAATCTCCAGGGCCACCTCCTGACTCTGCAGAATGGGGTCCAGAAGCTCCTTCTTTCAGTTATCCCCTCAGATACCCTGTGATCTAGAAAATTCATGCATGCACTCCCATTGCTTTCGCCGGATTGGCACAAATACTCTCCAGATTCAAAGAAGAGCTGAGGGTGATGAGGGACATCCCATTCCTTCCTCCTGCCTGTCCTCCCTCCCCTCTCATTCCCTCCCTTTCTTTCCTTAATTTTTTTCATCATAAAATATGATATATATACACATTATATATATTTGCACACAATATATATTCCTAGAGAACGGGATTGGAATGAACTCCCATATACACGCTCTCCAGGTGAGTATGAGAATGGTGTCCACACGTCTGAAGGCACCTGTGCCCTTCTCAGGGCCATCCCCGTCTCCCAGCGTGAAGTGGGCCACCCTCCTCAGCTGTGAGTTCAGCATCCCTTCCTATGTGAAATAAGGATGGCTTACTGAATGTAAGTATGACCCTCTACACAATGTATTTAGTTTTAGAAACTTATAAAACTGGAATCAAGCAGTATTTATTCTTCACAATGTGATTTCTTTCTTTGCATTTCCCTCCATGTTAATGTGTGCACCTGTAATTCATTTATCTTTCCTGCTGTATGTGATGATTTGCAGCCACACAATTTTTTTTTTCTCTGCTAAACATTGTCTATGTTCTTTCGATGAACACTTGGGTTGTTTCCGGTTTCTTGCCACCACAGAGCTGCTGTGGCCCTTCCTTGACCTATGTCTGCATCCATGGGTTGTGCTGTTCCAGGACCTCAACGGTACTGAGTGTTCTGTGTCCCAAACATACAGGCAGGAGAGGGTTTTCATTCTTTTCACATATAAACCTTAAGCCAATGGGGTTTGTTTTTGTGTACAGTGTGAGTAGAAGTCTACTTTTATTTTTCCATACACTTAAACAATTTTCCTGGTTTCATTTTTTTGGAATTTTTTTGACCATTGATCTGCTTCTGAATTTGTTTTGTTTTCTGTTCCACAAATTTATTTTTATATTTCTACACAGATATCATCTTTATGATGTAGTATTCCTATGCATTAGAATGAGCTGTCTTACAGAGTTTTATCAATTTTATTACTACTAATAATAAATTACTTTATAATATAATATTATTGGCATAACTATTATATCTTGTGTTCTCTTACATTCATTTCTGGTCTTTTTTTATGTCTTTCTTCTATTTTCTTATTTTTTATTCTGTGCTTCATTCTCTACCTCATAAATTTGATGCCCAACTCACTAATTTTCAAGCTTTATTTTTAAAATATCATCATTTAAGTCTACAACTTTTTCTAAAAATGTTAATATGAACCTTCTGTCTGATATGTTTTATTTTTGTCACTGTACAGTTCTTACGTTTATTGTAATTTATTATGTCTTCTTTAACCTATGCATTGGTATAGTACTGGATGACTTTAGCTATCTTCCCTCTCAGGACTTGATAATTGTCAGGGGCAATTAGAATCACAGTCTTCAAATTCTTTTTCTTTAAAGTATACAGACAATAACACAAGGCTTGGTGACATTTCAGTGTCCCACTATTGCATATATTTCATATCCTAAACAAACCAAAAAAGGGATATGTGTAGGACAGAAGAAATGTTTCAACTAAAATATCTGGTATAAAATCTTTGACACTAAAAGCACTTATGCTTTGCATTATAATTCACTAAAAGACTTTTGCGCACATGCTACATTTCGGAACTTTCAGGAATCCCAGGTAAAGGTATGGCACATAGCTCTGCAGCGGTAGAGCAAGGGCTAGGACTCAGATGCTTTCATTTCATTCCCGCTCTTTTCCAATGGCTGGTTTTCTCATTAGTCTATGCCAACACCTGCATTAGGATGGGAATCTCTAAGAATAATGTCTTCTTGGTATTTCTGGTCACTTATTATTTAATAACTTTCCTTAGAGAAGAGACCAAGATGGATTTGTGCTGTATCATTATATTATATACAATAATTGATATTTTAGTTTGACTTTGCAATAACATCTTAAATAGTAACTGTAGAGCATCCAAATGCTAATAGTTGGCTTTTATTTCACTGCACTTGAGGCTGAATCCCATACATTTCTTGCTCTGTAGTATTTTTCATCCTACAGCATATTTGACATATGGGTGAGACAATATCTTCCTTTGAAATTATATTTTGCCTCCATTTTCATATCACATTACCAAATTGGTTATCTCAATATTTAAATTCACTTTTATTCAATTTCACCAACAGTATCTGAATGACAAGTTAAAGAGGCGTTGCCAGAATCGGTGTAACGTGTGGAACCAGCATAACATACTGAAAATACTAATATTAGAAACGGATTTCATACCTTACGTCAATTTTCTCCTTTTCGTCAATTCCCTGTGGTGCCCTGTTGCCATGCATTCTGTGACTGTGCCAGTGTTCTTCTCTCATGTCCTGGAGGAAAATCTTGAATGGAGGTTACTCACGGGCATCAGTCTAATATCCTTGGATGTTTTTATACAGTTGTATCTAAAAGCTTTCTATTTTCACTTTTCTCATCTTCAGTGTCATGAGTGCAAAATTTGCTACACCTTTGTGGTTCCGCACCTGCGGTATTTTTTATCTATGTCCTATTTGTGATCTGCACGTAAGCCGTTGATGATAACCTATGTGAAATTGTTACCGTCCATTGTTCAGAATGATAGCTGAATATAGCTTTTCCATACAGGAGTGAGGAGCTATTTTATTGTGTTTTTCTTTAATCTCACCAGAAGTAAACATTAACACTGCAAAGGCCCAAAAAGTTGCAAAATATGTGAATAAAAACACTGTTAGGATTTAAAATGCCCTGACTTGGGTTTATAAAAATCCAGAGGATGTGTTTACTCAAATTCATTTTTATGCTACTGGTAATCAATGCAGTGACCCTTAGGGGAAGTTTAGGAGCAGCTAAATACATAGTTGGCTAGAAAAGGAAAATAAAAGCCTGTCTCCAAACCTCTCAGTGCTCAGAATTCCTCTGTCGTTATTCTAAGCTCTTTAAGATCCGTAAGTAGTATTTTGATATAAATAATTTAATTCTACATATTCACTCTTTACCTTAATGTGCTTGATCATCACACCCACATTTACCAGCAGCCATTTACTACACCAAGGTTGTAACGGAGTAAATGTTCTCCCAAAACATAAAGGTCAAGTCTCTGGGGTTGAATCAGCTTCCGAGGTGAGCAGCCCCTCCAGCGATGGCATTTTCCATTCCCGAGTGCCTGCGGTGCTCACTATTCGTAGGATGTAGTGTCAGGTTTACCACTTGAAGGGCTGTATAACTTTCGCCAACTTTCTCAGATTATGTAAGTCAGCTTTCTCAAGTATAATGCTAATATCACACCCTCACAGTTATTGTGAGGATTAAATAGAATAATTCACTGAAAAAGTGCAAGACAGTGTACATGATATAGAATAACATTTAACAAGTGTTTATCGAATAAATGAAATAAGAATGAATGAATGGCATGTTCCTGTATATTATCTTTTTTTTTTCTTCTGACAATATTGTGATGCTTCCAGGAGCCCATGTGTTACAGTCCAGCCCTGTGGCTTATCAGGCTCCTGCTGGGCAAAGCAGCAGCAACAGGGCTTGATAGACTGACTGCCTCCCTGGTTAGGAATCCTGGTTTCATCCCAATTCTTCATTGTCAGGTGGAGGTTAAGCGGGATTTAGTTTCCTGCTTTGCAAACTTGTTGCAATAACTTTATTGAGAAGTCTGGGGGTGGGAAATGGAAACTCAGAATGTTCCCTATATATATGTATGTATTTTTAAATTATATGTAAGACCGACAGAGCTTTTCCTTATAATTATTTTCATAACTAAACTTCTTGCACTATAGATTCTGTTCTTTATCGTTGGATAATTTAAAATCCAATTATCGCTCATATACATCAAAATAACACATTTGATATTTATATTTATCACAGATCTGCCATTTAACACCCCATGTTATGCTCTGCTTTCTTCTCATGATCACATTCCAAAATACAGTCTACGGTCCAATTTTTTTTTTTTTCTGTTTTATCATGGGCATGGCAATCACACTGGGAAATAAATGGGTTCAATGGAACATCAGCTTTCTGCACCATGCAGTTTCATCTACACAACCTAGAATATAAAAGGTGCTTCCTATATATCCTCACTGCTGTGATCGTTCCCATGTCAGCATTTACGATATTCACCACCAAATGATTGAACAGTGAGTTCTGATAAACTGAGTGATGGCGTTTAACTGTTCTTTGTTCACTGATACCAAAGGAAGCTTAAATTGAATAGGTAAAAAGAAGCAGGTGGGTGAGGAATAAATCCTTCCCCAGAACTATCTCCATTAGCTCATGAGTTTGTCCAGAAGACCAGAAGCATCCCTGTAATATGATCTCCCCACTGAAGCCCAGCATGCTGAGCAAGAGGTAGAGAGACAACAGCCTCTGCCTTCAACGAGCTTACAGACTTGTTTATCCACTCTTACCTTTGGAATGCATCAGTTTTATAACACTAAGCCCTACCAGAAGTGCTGCACACTCTTATAACAAAAGATACTAACTATAATACATTTTTTCTGTGATGGTTTGGAGATTGTTCGGCCATGTGGAGTTGTTGAATTTCAGGTCAAATCTAGGTCCTTAGGTAGCCTGGGAATTAGCTCAGATTCAAGCTCAGATACGTCTTTACATCAGGAAACCTCGGGCACCACCAGAGGCAGGCACGGTTTGGATCTGTACTGCTTTGCAAAAATGAGTATTTCACTCAAATAGTAAAAGTAATCTTCTCTTCTTTAGCTCTTAAATCACCAATATAGTTTTACAACTTTTCTTCTCTCTGTTTTTTCCTAAAAATGAAGATTTGTCATATAATCAGATTCCAACCAAGACACATGGCTTAGAGCATCCAGTGATGTTCACCTTTAAAATGTGACTTGCCCAGCGGTCAAAAGAGCTATAAATGATGGTAAAGATGAGATGGTAAAGAGATCTAAATCAAAATCACTGTAAATAAATACATTTCATACCCCAAAAGCTGTCATGTAAAAATCCTGTCTGAAAAGAGAAAAAATATATAGTAAAATCAGAGTACCTTTGTAAAGAAAGATGAGCCCTAACACGTGTTGTTCATTTTCCTTCCAAATGGACCCCTGGCTCTGCAGGCATTCTTTTTTTTTTTTTTTTTTTTTTAAGCATAGATGTGTAGCCTTGGGCCTGAATCCTCCTCCTATACTCTTTTTTTTCTATATATATTTTTAGTTGTCCAATTAATTTCTTTCTATTTTTAGTAGAGACGGGGTCTCGGTCTTGCTCAGGCTGGTTTCAAACTCCTGACCTTGAGCGATCCACCCGCCTCGGCCTCCCAGAGTGCTGGGATTACAGGCGTGAGCCACTGCACCCGGCCTCTGCAGGCATTCTTGAAGAACATTGTTGCCTGCAGCCAGCCACAGATTACCTTTTCAATGACCTGCCTCGGACAGGCCTGACAGCCCATATCCAGAGGCAGGTGATGGGAGCTCACCTGTGTCTGATGGGTCTCAGGGTCTGAACCTTTCAGGACAACTCTGAGGCGGAGGCTTCCAGAGTTAACCTGGATCTGGAAACAAGATCTGAGTTCTGCCCCTGGCTCTGCTGTTTCAAAACTCTGTCACGTGAAGCACGTGAGAAGTTCTCTGGCCCTCCCCTTTCTCAATCTGTAAAATGGAGACGATGGTTTCTCCCGTGTCTACTGTGCAACTTTGAGACAGCTTTTATTACATTCCTAGACCCTTTTGTCTTTACTTCCGTGGATTCCAAAAGAATGAGATTGCCAAGCCCTGACATATATAAGCAGGAGGTAAGTGTATGTGCAACATGCAATGTTTATTTATGCATTCTGTATACATATGTATATACAGACATAAACATATTCTTCAAAATTAACTTTTAAAAATACTCCATAAAATCCCTTTCCTTTCTGCTGTTTCATCTTTTAATTCTGTCAGGAGCTTGGTCCCTGTACAATTTATAAATCATCCACATTAGTCTGTCTTCCACCTCCTTTCCGGCGGCGTGCTCAGCCGCAGCACGCTCCGCCGGCGCGCCCGTGCACACGGCATCCCGAATTACAGCCTCCCCAGCCTTAGGATTGTTTTCAAAGGGCTAAAAATTGCCACACTCACAAAAACAAAACAAAACAAAAATGGCAACCTTGTTTGCCTTGCCAGTCTGTCAGAGCTTGAAAAACAAACTTCATCCTAGAAAGACAAACACACACACAGCAAACAAGCAGGCGCTGGTGACAGATCCCAGAGTCTCCAGGCCAGAGAACAGAGAACGAGGGTGGGAACACAGCCGGGCGGGGCTGCGGGAAGACGGCGTGAGGCAAACGGGGTGGAGAAGGGGGAAAGAGCCCAACCCCAGCAGCGGGAATTAAGGGAGTTGGAAGGAGAACTTTCCCCCATTTGCACAAACTCCCCTTCAAATGCCCAAACATCCCCTGGCCAGCCAAGCTCACAATGTGAAGCTATGTAAGATTTCCGCCTTGCTCCTCTCCTCCTGTTGGGTCATGGCCAACAGAAAGGCACCACTCCCCCCGGGGTTACACGGAAGCGTATTTACCTAACCTAACTTTCTCTGGTGTATAATGTCAGATATATAAATACACACATCCGAAAAGACACTGAAATCTCAATTTTGCAGATCATTGTTGGAGTGACTCAAAGCCAATCAACTGCATATTTCCTGGAAGGCTTCATTTGACAACCTCTGACGAGATACAAAATAAAAAGGCGACTTTGGCGGGTATCTATAATAACAGTTTATATTAATATTCCACAGGAACTCTTTCTTCCAAGGCATCGAAAGCACGTGGGATGAGGTTGGATTCTGCCCCAGCTCCAGCTCCAGCGGGAGAACATGGCAGCGCTTGGCAGCCGCGGCACAGCCTCAGCTCTGATTCCAGAAGATGTGAGCACTAAACTGCACAAATTACAAGTTCCGGTCTCTGTCCGTACACACGCCGATCTGTCACAGTTTAGTAGCCGCTGACCCCAAGAGGATGAGGACAGATCTCGCTAGTTGAGGGGTGATGAGTCAGTTACCACTCAAGCAAGTTCTTATGTGGCCCCTGAACGTAGCAGTGCTGTAAGATGCCCTTTAGGGAAGATTTCTGCTTCCCATGCGCTGTGTGAATCTCAGGCCCTGCAATTCTCCATGCTCCTCTGAGGTTGCTGTGATTATGTTCATTGTTCCTATGAGGAAATAAAGACCCAGGGAGGTGAAGAAACCTGTCTTGTGACTTAGCCAGGAAGTGGTAGAGTCAGGATTTGTATCCAGTTCTTTCTGGTTGCAAACTCCATGCCTTATTTCCTGCTCTGATGCATACTGGTCCCCGTGATAGAGTGAGTAGGGTTCATCATTTCCTTCTAAGAATAGTGGTCTTTCCACTTCCCTATGCCAAGGGAATGGGACGAGAATTGTTACAGTTCCTACTTTCCTGAAAGTGTGCACTTCAGAGCATTCTAGTCCCTAACCTGCTCCCAACACCTCCTTCTGTGCTCCATAAATGCCATTCCATGCGTCCCCTGAGTGCTCAGATGCCTTGTAGGATGGATCCTGCTTCTTTGCCACCCCCGCATCTCTGGATCCTGTACACTGGCTCTGAAGACTACCTGAAGGGAGCAGGGTCTACCAAGATTGCCTGGATGCAAACAAAAAAAGGACACAGTTGTCTTCTTTGTTTCTTTCTTTAATTCTCTAATTTTAATTACTTCTCTAATCTTTAATTACTTTCGTTCTTTAATTCTCTAATTTAATTCTGTTTACTGAGCACTGATTGCATGCTAGACAAGGGCACAGGTCAGGCTGACAAAGTTCCTTGTCTTCTTAGGTATAACATTTAAAGAGATGCAAGAAACTGAGTCATTAAAAATGATATTTTAATGCAGCACAAGAAATCAAAATTAAAGCAAAAAATAAACGTTAAAGAAATATCCAAATTTCCTAGCACTCTGGGAGGCCAAGGCAGGTGGATTGCTCAAGGTTAGGAGTTCGAAACCAGCTTGAGCAAGAGCGAGACCCATCTCTACTAAAAATAGAAAGAAATTAATTGGCCAACTAAAAATATATAGAAAAATTAGCCGGGCATGGTGGCGCATTCCTATAGTCCCAGCTACTTGGGAGGCTGAGGCAGAAGGATCGCTCGAGCCCAGAACTTTGAGGTTGCTGTGAGCTAGGCTGACGCCACGGCACTCTAGCCTGGACAACAGAGTGAGACTCTGTCTCAATAAAAAAAGAAATATCCAAATTTTAAATTAAGATGGGGTCAGTAATAGTGCCTACCTTTTTTGCCCGAGGCTCCAACATGACTCAGCCCAGCTCTGTGCTAGCACTAGGAAGACAGAGACCCAACTGGCCTTTGGGGTGAGGGAGTGAGGTGTTTACAGTGACCTGACAGCAGTGTAAGATGCAAATAACATCAGGTCCTTCGCGTTAAAGTGAGAAATACAGTCTCTACTTCAAAAGAAAAGTACTAGAAAATTATTGGATGGGATCGAGTTTAATAGATTGGACAAAATTTAATTTTCCTGCTACAAGGGAGCTTGGAATGAGTGCAGTTTTTAAAAATATGGAGGGAGCCTCATGTTTTCACAAAGCTGGGTGGTGACTATTAGTCATGGTGGCTGCACATAACATGGCAGAGTAGAGCTACTGTAAAGTTGCTGTCTCTTCTCTCAACTGGACCCTTACCGTAGCTTAAGAATCCTACTACACATCCCAGGTCAACTGTCTCCCGTGGCCTGGGGCAGCAAAGGTCACTGGTTCTCTCGAGTAAAAAGCATGGGTCTTCATTTATTCATTTTGCCCCATGCTATCTCATAGTCCACAGCAATACAGAGGGGACAGAGAACAAGGGTAGGGCTGTGACCGCCAGCGAGGTGGGGGAGGGGACGGGGAAGGAAGAGCCTGAGGGCAAACTGGAACCCGGAACAGCCAGGCTCTCTCCCCTGTCGCTCCGGCAGCCCTGACCAGGGTGCCGGTGAACCTGTCCATCCTGCAAGGACAGGGATTGTAACTCAGCATGGATCAGTCAGGTCAAAGGGCATGCATTGCATTCACAAATGCCATTACTTCATTTTACGATGACAAAAAATATGTGAAGGAGGATGTCACCACTACTCTATTTTGCAGAAGAAGAAAACACTTCCCAGGAATTACCTGATGCATCCAAATTCCCACAACCTTACGGATTGTTGTCTCAGCCCTGTCACCATGTCCACAGCTCTGTCAACAGGCAGATGGGGACATAGAAGAGGCGCAGCTCAAGTATCTGTGCACTGTGGCAGGTTCAGAAATGTCAAGATTCCTTAAATTTCCCAGGAAAGGCCAACTGTGGTTCCATACAGAAAAAGAGTATTTTTTTTTCTGAAAGTACATTTATTTTTTTAGCTATATGTTAAAAACTGTAATCCTCAAAATATTAAATGTAAAGTTGCCATATGACACAATAATTCCACTCCTAGGTATATGTCCAAAGGCATAAAAACATATGTTCACACGAACTTGTAGGCACATGTCTATCAACTGAGGAATGGACAAATAACGTGGTTCATCCATACAGTGGGATGTTATTTAGGAATAAAAAAGAAATGAAGTATCAATAGATGTTACAACATTTGAAAACATTATGCCAAGTGAAAGAAGCCAGGCACAAAAAGACTACTTATTATATGATTCCATTTAGATAAAATGTCTGGAATAAGCCCTCAGGGGTTGGAGGTGAGCAGGGCGGGAGTAACTACTAAGGAATACTGGGTTTCTTTTTGGGTGATGACAATGTTCTGGAATTAGGTAGTGGTAACAGTTGTATGAGTTTAGGAATATATTATAAAATAGAATTGTGAACTTCAAATTGGTGAATTGTATGCTATGCTAATTATATCACAATAGAAATGGTAAGAAACAAACCAATACAAAAATAATTCTTCAGAATTGAACTAGGCAGAACCTGGCAGTCGAACTCTAGGAATCTGGCCAAAAGTAGAGGCAGTTTCCAGGGGAGCAGTGGGGAAACCTCGAGGCAAGGGAGGGGACCGTGAAGGATGAAAGCCCCGGAGGGACTGATACAAATGACACCCCGATCTGTTCGAGAAGAGGGAAGGGCAAACAACGCCTTCAAGAGAGGGAGGAACGGCTGTAGGGAGGAGGCTGTGCAAATACCCTGGATTGTCCCTGCCTCTCTAGGAAGCAGAGGCCAAAGTGCAGAGGCCAGAGGCAGGGTCCAAGGCTGTGATGGCAGAGACTGGGTGCACCCCTGGAGTACTCCCAGGCGCTCACAGGCCAGGGGAGGAGGCGGCCTCCTAAGCACAGTGGTCACAGTCCCCAGAAGCACCCGGGAGGAGATGCCTGTAGGTGGTGCAGCAGGAGCCCTCCTGTGTGCAGCTGGGCGTGGGCGGAGTGGCAGGGGATGTGTTTTTGAGCCGTTCTGCTCCGTGGTTTACTCGCGCACAGGAGCAAGGGGATCTGGGAAGGCGCTGGACTCTAGCCCGGGCTCATCATGACTGTCTGTGGCTGTTTGTGTGGCCCTGTCACACTCCCTGCTGGTGTCACCTGGGGGAACACCTGCTTCCCATGTGCCCCAGCCAGCCTGCTCTGAGCATAAGTCACCAGGTCAGGTGTTCAGTTAATCATCAGCTACCCTAGAAGCTTGGAGCAGGGAAAGCAAAGTCCCTGACAGCGTTGGCCCTGTCAGCTTGGCCTCTTTGAGGGTCATAAACAGAACTCCTTTCTTCCCTGGCTCCAGTGTCACCTGCTGGAAACACACAGGGAGGCCACCTGGCAGGGAGCTCAATCCACCTGGCGGTGGACAAGGTCAGTGACAAAAAGTCAGCACAGCCTGCCTGGAACCTGAGCGCCGCCTGCTCTCCAGCCACCCCAAACCGGAGGCTGAAGCCTGTGTGTGTTGTCCAAAGACACTCTCCGGACTACACAGAGGACACGCTGTCCTTCAGCAGAGAGAGTCCCCTCACATTCTGTAAAAGGACTGCTGCAGTCCGCAGACCTGGGCAGGTGGAGCCGGGGTCCATGGACCTGAGGCAGCTAATCCTCAGGAGCAGGGACAGCCATCTCCACATGCAGGGCCACATGCACAGTTTGAAAGTGATCCCCAGGGCATGCTTGGTAGCCACCAAAGCTAAGGCGGCGATGCCGTGCTCTGTGTGTGAGGTTTTGTCAGATGCTCTTGTCCTGCATTCTTGAACCACCTTCACCACTGTCAGGTAAGCGCTGTCTAGAATCTTTCTGCTCTCCTGCAGGGGCTGCTTCTGGGAGCCCACAGACCTTCCCACCAACCGTGGGCCCTGGCCACACTTGGGGGCCTGCGCTCAACTGCTGGAGTCACAATTCGGCTGAATGTAGAAAAATTAAAGCAGATCCGATAAGAGTGACAGGAACTAATTTGGAGGGTGTGATAGGGAAGGGTTTCCTATGAATTATATTAGCTTCATTAGGACATTAGTATAATATGAACATATGGGGGGTGCCTGACTCTCTTTCCACAGACCCAGCATGGGTGAAGTGTCTGTTTAATTCTTCCAGAACTCAGCATCTTAATTCCTGATCCCAGGGAAGGTGCAGGTAGGAGCACCTCTCATTCAATTCAGAATTTCCCTCCCCATTGCTCCCAGGCTGTGTTTAAGTCCTAGAGCTCATGATTTCTACAGCACTGAGAGAGTTGAGGGGGCACCAGGTAGGGCCTGGCCACTGCCATCTGCTCCCTCAGCAGGTGGCACCACAGGATCCTGAGACTCAGCCCACCGTGACCACTGACGTGACATTTGCAGTCCCATCTGCAGGCCCCGCTCAGAGCCAGCATCTCTGCTGATCCTGAGCCACACCACACGCCCGGGCACCCGTACATGGGTGGGGACCCCACAGGAGCCAGCCTTCCCTGGGGTCCTCCCACCTCTGCAGGCTCATACCAGAAAGCATGAGGCACCCCTGCCCCCAGGACCACTTGAGGAGGCTGGAATTCGCTGCTTCTTTGGTCTCCATCCAGAAAACAGAAAACTGAGCTTTTATTTTCCCCACAGAACATCTCTGCATTGTCTTTGTACTTCCCTGTGTTCTTATTCCTCATGACTTTGCTTTTAGGGGTCTCCCATCAGGGGTGTAGGGAACCCCCATACCTGGCACGCTCTTATCTAAATCTCTCTGCCATGATCTTCCCACGCCACTGGAAGCCTCGTGTTTGAAATCTGAGAACTGAAATGAAACGCTGGCCCCTCCACTCTTTGCTGTGATTCCACCCTTGAGGCAACTAGTGGAGATTAGACCAGCTTCTGCCTCCGTGCAGCCTGCAGAGAAAAGTGGGAAATAAATAAGAGGGGGAAAATAAACAAAGACAAACATCGACTAATATTTCAAAATTATGCTACTATTTTATAATACATGGCAGTTCGCAAAGCACTGATATATTTATTCTCATTTAAGTTTTTAATGAATCTTATGGAGTGGAGGCTATTATCCTGTTTATAAATGAGGAAGCAGAGTCCTTAACAATTACTCATTCCCTCTACAAATATTTATGGAATGCCAGAAAAACTTCTAAAGCAAAAGTGGGTTGTGAATTTGTTGCAAAATTATAATAGATTGTAAGCAACTTGAAGACAGGAGATGTGTCTTACAATATTAGTATTTTTCTTTTCCATGTTATCTCTCTGTTATGGGCTGAATTGTGCTCCTTTCCCCCCAAATTAATATGTTGAGAGGTGATTCCCAGTACCTTAGAGTATGACTGTATCTGGAGAAAAGGCCTTTACATAGGTAATTAGGATAAAATGACGTAATATATGTGAGACCCTATTTCAATATGACTAATGTCCTTATAAGAAGAGGGAATTAGGACACAGACACACACAGAGGGACAGCAATGTGAGATTACATCAAGAAGGTGGACAATATCCAAGCCAAGGAGCAAGGCTTCAAGAGAAACCAAACCAGCCGACACCTTGATCTTGGACTTCCTGCCTCTACAACTATAAGAAAATAAATTTCTGTTGTTTAAGACCCTTGGTCTGTGGCACTCTGTTATGGCAGCCTAACAAGCTGGCACCGTGGCACCTAACTCACCGCCGTGGTTAATATAACTCTGTTATATTAAATTATGGAGTTTCAGAGAAGCAGGCAGTGCTTTAATTCCTTTGAAATTTGCTGTTCAAATTTCTTCATTCCGTAAGTGCCTAACATTTGCTGAGTTTTCTGCTGGGTTCTGGGAGGACAGAGACAGAAATAGTCCCTTCCTGCCTTTAAGGAGGACGACAGTCTAGAACAGAAGCTGTGATTAGGTAATGACACGTGAGGGTTAGGGTTAGATGAGACCGTAGTGCGGTCACTAGAAGGAAGATTGGCCGGTTTGGGTGTACTGGGAAGATTCACAAGGGTGTGACTTTGTCCTGTTTTCTGACAAATGAGCAGGAACTGTCAGTGAGGGAAAAGATTAATGGAATTCCAGGTGGAAACCCTAAAAAGACTTCTACTAATTATAAAAATAATATATCTAAATTCCTCAGCAAGGCTTAAGAGACTCTTGAGGGTTTGGCCTCTGCCTTCAGCCCACGGTTATTCTTGTTACTCATCCTCACACTTTGGATGCCACCCTATGGCTTGCGGTTTGTCAGACACCGTAAGAGGTCCCTTGCTTTGCCCTTGGCTGGGGTGCTGCTTCCACAGACAAAGCCCTGCCATCTGAGCACTGAAAGGAATAGTTCTTCATTTTCTTGAGATTCCACTCAAGGTCATCTCTTCCACGGCATCTTTCTAGGTGTCCCCAAATGGAACTGACCACTCCCTCTTTGGCCCCCATTATAGCCTGTGCAGACAATTATTTGTAGCTCATATGGCATTTAGTTTCCTCTTATTTATTTCTGTACCTGACTCCCTTTATTGGATTCTTAATAATAGTAACCATGACATACTCATGTTAGTAGGTGCTCAACACATGTGTGTTGGCTGAACTCATACACAGAGACACCACAGCTACAAACAGCAATGTGTATAAAAGGCAGCCACTTGTCCAGCGTGGTGGGCATGTGCAGTGTTTGGAATCAAGAGTTGGGAACTAAGGCTTAAAAAATAGGTTGGCCTTTTATGTTGGGTTGCCAGGTTAAGCAAATAAAAATAAAGATGCCCAGTTAAATTTGAGTTCCAGATAAACTGCAAATGTGTGTGTGTGTGTGTGTGACAAATACACATTTAGTGTAAGATGCTCCATGCAATATTTGGGACATGTTTATATTAGAAAGTATTAATTCTTTGTCTGAAATTAAAATTTAACTCAGTGTCTGTATTTTATCTGGCTACCCTAATCGTATGTCATCCTGAGAAGCTTGAGTGGCCAACTGTGCATGATAGGGGCAGACAGCGTATCATTTGGCTCTGGCAGATCCATGGTTGGGTCATTCCTCTTTTCCAAGTCATAGGTCAGGGAAGACACAGCTGCCTCCCTCTCTATGTCCTTAATTCGGTAGTCAGCGCTGGAGTCCAGTAGCATTAATCTTGGAGAATAAGCACGATTTTGCACAATGGAATTATAAATGCTGTACATGGAGAAAAGAGTGGTGAAGACTTAAAAAAAAAAGAAAAGAAAAGAAAAAACGGCCAATATGGTCTTGGCCTTCATCAGAGATTCACACAGCTTCTGGGATATATTTCCAAAGCTGAAACTTGAAGGGAAACCACAAGGATATTATGCCACCCTTCCCAGAATTTTAAGCAGAGGCCAAATGAATGTTTCTCCAGAATCCCCGATCAATTGCAACCACTGACATTCACGTCGGTCTCGTGGCACCTGCTTCCACCAAATGCTAGTGTTTAACATTTCTCACAGTGTTTCTAAACTCGAATTTGCTCACTGCTACCAGCTAGGAACAGATGCACTAGAGAGAACCTATTTGAAAGTGGGTGGCTTATTATGAACAACTTAGGGTCTATAAAAAAATCCCAACAAGAGCTGGAAGAAAAAAAATAAAAACTGCCAGAAGCTCTAAAAAATCTCTTCATAAGAAAACAGAATAGTTATCTGGAAATTCTGCAAATATGTAAAGGAACCTTGTTTTAGCAATCTTTTGCACTTTGATATAAATTCCTAAAAGTTACCTCTAACTTGAGCATAGAATTGAGTTAACTGCCCTGCCAAAAGAACTTCTTCGGGGCAGGTAATGTGACCTCCTCACACAAACCTGCATAGAGTGCTTTCTTGTGGGACGGAAATACACTTGTTTCCTAACCTTGGTTCTAAGTTTCTAGTGGCACGGCAACAGTACAACGACTTCCATTGGTTTTGTAACATTTCCCACAATGATTCCATATGATAGATATTCTCTTCCGTGTTGTCCAGGTATGGCAGCCACGAGACATGTGGGGCTGTTGAGCATTGAGATGTGACTAGTTTGAATGGAGAAGTGCTGTATATATAAAATATAAACCAGGTTTTGAAGCACTAGCTAGAACAAAACATATATAAAATATCATTAGTAACTTTTATCTTGGATACGTGTTGAAATGATACAATTTTGGATACATTTGGTTAAATAAAATATATTATTACAATTAATTTCACATTTCTATTTTTAATGTGACCACAAGAAAATTTAAAATCATATTTTTGCTCACCTGTGTGGCTCTTGTTAAAATCCAAGGCATGTTTTAATCAAAGCCTGGCATTTGTTTTAACTGAATGTAAGAACTGTGTGATATTCTAAATCTTCCACCTTTGGCATGGACTCCAGGAGAGATTGAAATACCTCAATGTCATAGTGGAGGGAGTAGAACTGGGGAGGGTTTTTGTGAGACTCTGACCAGCAACTTCATCAACCAACAAATGAAGGAAGAATTCAAGGGCTGTTTAAATCATACACTTGACCTGACCTTGCACTTTGATTCGCTTTGTCCCAGCAGAAGCTCCTTGGGTGTTCTCACAAAATCCATTCAACAACTGGTGTTCTTTATGCAGTGATTTTTGTCTCCATGAGGCCAGAAGACAGGATTTCAACATGTGCTACAGCAAATTGTTAACAATCTTTGGTCAATTCCCTGTGCCTTCTCTGAGTGCCAAGAATTGGTGCTAATTATAGGGGAAACGGGGTGGGGATGGTGACGGGGGCAGGGGTGAGACTGGCGAGGAAACCGGCAGGTTCCACACGGAGGTGTGGCAGGTGCCAGGAGCAGAGGAGGAAGCCCCAGCCCAGCATGCGCAATGGAAAATACGATCCTCTGAGGACATGAGGACTGGTTTCACCTCTAGGAGGATGTCTTAGTTTCCATTGATAAGTAATTGGTGGATGCTGCAGTCACAGGGCATGTCATCAGTAGCAAGCTCCTGGGACCCAAAGCCAGAGTTTGGTGCCTCACCGGGCTACAGCAAGAAGGAGCTTGGTATGTGAAGCACTGAAGGGGAAAGGGCTCTGAAGAACAAGATCATATAATATTAAAATGTAGGTCATTTTCGAGGCTATGCTGTGAGTGATGTAATACAATTTACCCATCTTACTACCGTATCACGACCCACGTCATTATCCCCGATATTAAATAAAAATGTGCCTTGGGTGAGGTTTTTTGGTAGCACTTTGTAGGGATTTAAGAAAAAGGTGAGAAGACGCTATGGCTCACCTGTGAATAGCCAAAAATTGAGACATGAGGTTATTGAAAAGTAAGTGGAAGCAGCAAATCAGAAACAAAGGTGCTAAGAGAAACAAACTTTATGAGAATACATGAAATACGGAGATGCAGATTTGAGTTGAGTTTCTCATGACTTATGGGATGGAAATATTTCTCAATTTTTAAATGCTAAAGAAAATGCTATGGCCAATTGATTTCCTATACAAGTACTAAGACAATTCATTGGCGAAAGAATTATTTTTCAACTAATGGTGCTGTTGTCAACTGGATAGCTACAGTGAAGGGTGAAGTTAGCCCATATCTCACACCACACAACGATTTACTCAAAACTTACAAATGTAAGAACTAAATTTACGAAGAACTAAATTACAAAACTCTTAGAAAAAAATACAAGCATAAATATTCGTGACCTTGGATGAGACAATGTTTTCTCAGATATGACACCAAAAGCACAAGCAACAAAAAGAAAATTAGACAAAAAGACTTTATCAAGATTATAAACTTTTGGATTTCACAGGACACTATTAAGAAGGTGAAAAGATAACCCACAGAAAGGAAGAAAATATTTACAGATCATATATCCAATAAAAGACTTATATTTATATATATATAACTCTTATGACTCAACAACAAAAAGACAATCCAATTTAAAAGTTAGTAACAGATTTCGTACAAGTAGCTACAAGCACAAAACAATATTCAACATTATTAACCATCAGGAAAATGAAAATCAAAACCACTTAATAGAGATACCACTTACTATCCACTAGGATGGCTATAATCAAACATGCAAAAAAAAAAAAAAAAAAAAAAACAAGTGTTGGTGAAAATGTGGAGAAATCAGAATCCTTACACATTGCTGATGGGGCTGTTAAAAACATGGTGCATTCACTTTGTAAAAATAATTTGACAGTTCCTCAAAAATGAAACATAGAATTACCATATGACCCAGTAAAAGAATTGAAAATACAAAACACTAGTACACAAATGTTCTTAGCAGCATTATTCATAAAAGTCAAAAAGTGGAAACAACCCAAATGTCCATCAACTGATAAATGGTAAACAAATATGGTCTAACCGTAGAATGGAATATCACGCAGCTGTAAGCAGGAGTGAGGGACTGACGTGTGCTAGAATATGGATGAACCTGGAAAACATTCTATTAAGTGAAGAAAGCCAGAAACAAAAAGTCACATCAAATATGATTCCATTTATTTGAAATATCCAAAACAGGCAAACGCATCATGATAGAAAGTAATAGTGTTTTCCAGGGGCTGGGGATGGGAAGTTGGAGGCAGAAATGGCTGATGGATGGGGGATTTCTCTGATGGTGATAAAATATTCTGGAGTTTAATAGTGGTGATAGTTGCACAACTTCGGGGCTATACTAAAAACCACTGAAATGACGATTTTATGATATGTGATTGTAACTCAATAAAAAAAAGAAAATGTGACTCCACAAAGTTGGAGGTTTGGGGAGACTTCCACAAACAGAAAAGTTGGTTATATGTACACACTATGTGTATGTATTGAGCACCTATTATAAGCTATGCCATTTTCTGGGCTGTTATACGTACTCTTGATCCAATTTATTCTTTATAATGATTGTGTAAATTAACTATTAATACTCAACATTTCAAAAATGAGAAAACTGAGGCTCAAAGACCTATCTGGTTAAAAAATGATGAATCAATAAATCTAAATAATATCGTCCCTATTGCTACTCAGTTCTGAATCCAGTTCAAACAGTCCTTGATAATCAACGCAGGTTCTCTTCAAGGTCAGAAGCCGCACTGGTTGGGATGCGTGGCTGCCGGCTCCCTGACATCTCTGCTGTGCGCAGCCCCGCAGGCAGTTCATCTGGGGTGGAGAGTGAGCTCTCCCCCGGTGCCCCGTGACTGTGCAGCTGACGTGGTACTTTAGGCTTTGGGGTCTGAGAGCTGCACGTCCACTAAGCCGCAGAGGGCTGGTTGTGTCTGAGAGACCAGATGAGAAGAGTCCCCACTCCGAAGCCAATTCACATGTTGGTCTCACCAAGTGTTACTAACCAACTGTTCTCAGTTAACATACAAATCGGCCCCTCCGGACTTTATATGAAAAGTCTGGATTCTTAAAGTGGAAGTGCAGATTCCCTGTTGTATTTATTCAGATACAACAGAAAGGTGAGTGGTTCAAAGAGGGTTTGCCCTGAACTTCCGTAGTGCTAAGCAGACTGTCATGTACTCTGTAGACTGTAGGCAATGGGGAGACATCTGGGGACCACAGGGGGCTCTCTTGAGGCTGGGCCATCACACAAGGTCCAGGAAGGGCCTGAGGGAAGACCGGGCAGGGCGGTCAGCAGAAGCGAGGCTCAGCTGAACTGACGGTCACGCGGAGGGTTTGCGCAGAGTCCTGAGGGCAATGGAGGTGCCGCCCACCGGGCTCTAAGGAGAGGCACAGGGTGGCTGAGGAGGAGGAGGAACAGGGCTGCATTTTGTGGAGCTCCCACCACACTCCCAGCAAGAAGAAGACTCTGTAAAGAAAACAAAAATGAGTAAGTCTCAGAGGAAAGGCAAGCGTGGAGCAAAACATTAAACAAGTGCAAAATAATAATCATTAAATGCCAATAAAAGCACAGATAACTGTTCTAGAAAGCCCACGAAAGATGATTATTAAAAGGGGAGTGAACCTGAGAGAGTGGAACAGAGACCTCTCAGGGGAGCGTGGCTTTACCTGATGTGTAAAGGTGGATTTCCACGGGCAGAGAAACTGGGGTGGGAAGAAGCAACCTCCAGACACTGGCCGGCAAGGTCACCACTTTAAAGGAAACCTCCAGAAAGGAGAGCAGTGCTGCTAGTACATTTTGAACCATAACCTTTGAAAGTAGAAACTCTCCTTAAAAAAAATTAACATAGTGCTCAGTTTGTCCATCGTTCATAGACAAGTGTCTAAGAAAAAAGATTGTACTTGATTGAAAGTTCTGTGCCTGGTGCGCACGTCCCGACCCGTGGCGCTCCGCACGGCGCAGGCACTTCGCACACAGCCGCCCACACGCAGGAGCCCAGCCCAGACCGTCATCAGCATCCCGGCCATTTCCCCTCTCGAGCTTGCTGGCTTCAGCACCGGCAGGAAGGATGAACCTCATCGCGCGCTCCGCACCCAAGGCTGCCTCATCCAACACGCCTGTCGTGGAAGATCAGAAAGGCAGGCACAGCCACGGCGGAGGAGAACTACGTCAGGAAGTTCCCACGGCAAAGGGCACTGAGGTTAACCAGGGAAAAGGGCCACCTGGGGGGACACATTTTCACTTCCTCTCCTGCTTTTTAACTCCGGGTTGGAGGAAGCTGGGGCCTGGATAGACGCGAAAGGTTGATGGATCCAAGGTACAAACATTACCCTCCCTCTTCACCAGCTGCCTGACCCTGCAAGTCCTGGAAGGCGCCAGGACTGAAATATGGCCCAGTAGGACAAGGCCTAGCCAGGAAGTAGAGTCGGAACACTTGGACCTGCACCTGCTCTGCCACCTCCCGGACCATGCGCTTCCATGGGGCGCTTCCTTTCCGGCAGCTTCGTTTTCATCTGGTAAGTGGGGAGAAGATTCATGGAAGTGACTAAATGTAGTTCAGCTGCAAAGGCTGCCACATTTCTTCGTCTTTCCCTCACAGCACCTGGTGAATCAGGTGCTACTATACCCATTTTACAGAGGAAGAAACTAAAGCTAAGAGAGCTTAAGTGGCTGGCCCAAATGACATAGCTGGTTAATTAATAACTTGGGGTATTGCCCAGTCAGTCTGATCCCAAAGCCCTCACTCAGCAGACAATGATTTTCTGCTTTTATGGAAAATGGACTTAGCTCTCCCTCTTCCCTCCTCCAAAGATGTTCATGGAGTGGGAGGACATGAATGCATGTTCTGGAGGTCCGTGAAATGTACTGTGCCCTAACCATGTGTGCTAGGAGAGCAGGGACAGGCCTGGGGTAAGCACTGGGAGGCCACCATCCATGCCACTTGCCCTGCCTTGTGTAGGGGTCAAGAGGAAATGAGAGACAGAGGAGCCATCGCTATGATAGCCAGGCAGACCCTGGGTTCTCGCGATGCTCTCAGAGGAATCAATCACTCTCCCACTGTGGTCTGGGTGGCTTCCAGATCATGGGGACACGCTTTCAAGGCAGAGAGGAGACAGTCACCAGGTCTGGGGGAGTCTCCTCTCTGAAGCCCAGCAGGAGGGTCTGCAGGTGAGAGTCGCTGCAGCCCCCATGGAGGGCACTGATTCAGGGACTGATGTAGGGCACTCCCCGGGGACAGTGGGGCAGCTGGAACAGCCTGGCCCAGCTCCCACAGATTGGCTGAAATCTGAGCACACAAGGACCCGGGAAGGCCAAATGGGAAGGGCTTCCGCAGGAGCATTTGCTTCCGGGGAGAGTAATTCTGGGAGAAGGAGCCAGCCTGGGCAGCGTGAGAGTGCGGCTCACAGAGGCAGGCTCAGGGCCAGACCTGCATCTGTCACTTACCAGCTGAGGACCCAAGGTGAGGGATTACGCTCCCTGAGCTCAGCTCCCCCATCTGAGAAGGAGATATTAATCCCTGGCCTGAGAGGTCCTGAGAACGGAATGAGGCAATGTGTCGAGTTACTAGTCAGGAAGTTGTAGCTGCTGTCACAGGGAGGCTGATGCCAACGGTGATGATGCCAGCCGCCCTTCATCCTAGAAGCACAGGGCACCCATCTATCTCTGCCACACCCTGCCGTTCACAGAGCTCTGCCATGACCCTTGTTTCATCTGAGCTTTGTGACAAATGCACAAGGAAGGCAGTGCAAGCATGTCCCCTTTCCACAGAGGATGAAACTGTGGCTCAACACCAGTAAGTGACCTTCAAAGGTGACAGAGTTGGTAGGCACAGAAGCAAGGGCTGTCACCTGGGCTGGCTGGTCCCGGCCCGTCTCCTGAGACTGGTAGCTGGTGCGTAGCACTACAACAGGGCCTCTGCCAGGAGGCGAGCCAAGCCTGTTTCTAGGGTTGCGTTGCGGAGGGCTGAATGCTGGAGTCTTTTATACACTTTCCAGCCAACAAGTGTTGGGCTGAATGCTTCTCCTTGAATAAATTGGAGTATAAACTCAATTGCACAAGTTTTCTCAAAAAAAAAAAAAAGAACAAAACGTGCTTAAGCGACATCCTTTTTTAGTTACTGAATCCTCCTTTGTATCACTAGGTGCGATCAGCTTGAGAAAGTGTAATCGCCAATGGGAGACTATCTAGGAAAATCTTCAAAATCTTTCTCATGCTTTTTCCAACCTGCTGTAAATGAAGGTCCCCAAATGCATCCGAGAGAATGTGGGAGCTAATGCAAGGAAAAGTGGGAGCTCACCTGGACTTGCCCTTTGCTGGGTGATGTTGGGAAGGGCCCTGAAAATCCTGGCCTTAGTGTCCTCACATGTAAAGAAAAGGAATGGGAGATGCCCGCTGCTCACCCTGGGCACACACCCAACAGTGTACCTGGGACTACACCAACTCACAGGAACATCCTGTTCTGTCTTCTAGAATGCAGAGGGCATCCAAATATAACTGTCTAGATCTCAGCTCTGAGCTCCAGACTCAGCCATGTGACCTCCAGTGACCTACATATAGTTTCCACTTACACACAGTAGCTCACAGGCCACTTAAATTGAATTAGCAGAGGAAGAGCCCAGACTCAATCAGACTGACCTGTATAAACCCTGGCTTCTACATCTTCCTGTCTATAAACTTTGGCAATTTCCTCATCTGTAGTAGTATCCAGGTGACAATCATAGCAAACCAGCTCATAGGGTGGCTGTGAAAATTCAACAAGTTAATCCACATGGAGGGTTTAGAAGGGTCTCAATTCCCCAAAGTCTCTCAAGTTTTTCTGTCACAGTGAATTCCTCTACCATCTCCTCATCCATTTATCCATCCAGCCAGTTGCTTAAGACTGAGACAGGAAAGTCAACTTAGCACCTTCCACATCGTTCCCTCTTGTCCCAGTCTTTCCTCCATCACCACTTCCAGCACCTTTATGCCAGACACCACTCTCTCCCCGGACGACCCCTGTCTCCAATCTCATTAGCATACACAGAATACTTTTTTAAAAATAAAAATCTGATTGTGTCATCCCCTGTGTCCCCAATGCATTTAAAATTAAACCCCAACTTTTTATAATGGCCCTGCATAATCAAGCCCCTTTCCATCTCTCCAACCTCACTTTGTATCGTTCCTTCCTACACCCCCAGCTTGGGACACACTCGCCTCTTTCAATTTCCGGAAGGCACCAGGCTCTTTCCAATATTAGAATCTTCACAGACAACATCTGCTCCGCCTGTAATGTTCTTCCTGTTCTCTTTGCAGGTTGGCTCCTCTCACTTCTTCAGATGACAGTCTTAATGTTACATCTTAAAAAAGGTCTTTCCTGAAAAAAAATATGTTTTTCCTTCATAACATATATGGCAACATAACACTATATATTCACTTTTTTTGAGTATGTACATAGTATCTAGAGTAGTGTCCAATATGTAGCCACTAGACACATTTGCCTATTTGGTGCTTGAAATGTAGCTAGTATGAGTTGGGACGCAGTGTAAGCACAAGTACACACTGAAACTTGAAGAATTAGTGTCAAAGAAAAGAAAAACATTGCATTATTAATTGCAATATTGATTACACATTGACATGATATTTCAGATAGGTTTAGCTAAAATGTAAAATTAATTTCTTATTACCTTTTTAATGGGGCTATTAGAAAATTTACAGAACTTACAATTGCATATGTAGAGATCTATTGGAGATCAGTGATCCAAAGCATAGAGGTTTTCAATAAATACTTACTGGAATGAATAAAACAATCTTCCTGGAGCATCAGCAGTCCTAGGACATGTTTTCATATTGAAACAAATATGGACATATTATGGAATATAATGGAAATTTCACACGAAGTTTTTAAACAAAACATGAGACAAGGTAGAAATGTGGTTGTCACGAGCCATCGCTGCGTGAACTCAGTCTTGAGGTGCCTAGTATCCTTTGGGACAAAGGTGGGGAAACCCTGGCGGTGAGTGGTCTCAGGTCCCTCTGCTGCGATTCTGTTAGCACTTTCAGGCGGGACCTCTTCCCTTCTTGGAGCAAAGGGAGGAACTGCCCTGTCCCTCCTCTGTACCCATTCCTGACAGCCAATTTGCCCTCCGACTCTGACCTGCTACCTCCTTTTTTCCCCATCAACAGTGGTTGCCTATCTGGGCTACCTTCTTGTCCTTGTGGAGGACAGCTCCCTTCTCTGTGCTCTGGGAGGCCTCTGGGGGCAGCCCATAGGAATAGCCTACTCAGTGGCTGTTGAGAACATTCTATTCCAAGCGCTACACTGAGCAGTTCCCTGCCTGACATTATCAACAGCAAATTATCTTTTGTTTTTAATGCAAAGGTAAGCCTAGCTCAGCCTTGTCTGGAACTAAATATATGTGAACAATAATGGTACCCATTGTGCCTCAGGCATTAAGCTAAGGGGAGGAGATACAGAGATTGATAGTCCATCTTTGCCCTGTAAGTAAAACTTTCTTTAGGAAAATTCTACATGCTGAAATTTGAACAAGAAGATTGCTAATTAAAAAATGATTATTAATATTATTAAAGGATTTGTATGTGTATGTGTTGTATTTAACATGAGCATTCACTATAAGGTTATTTCAAATAATGAAGCACTGTTGATTATTATAATTTTCATGGAGACAATTTATAGAGATGATTTCAAGAATCCAATCATTATATCACTTCCACATTTAATGCCTGTGTATTAAGAACTTTTACTATACATTCAGAAATGAAGAGTCCTTTCTGTTTAAGCAGAGAAAAATTGAAATTGACCACCAAAATACCAGGCAAAACTAAAACATTGCCACGTATAAGCAAAAGTTATTCAGTTAATTTTGGTCTATCCATTTATCAAAGTCATCAGAAAATACCATATGTTAAAAAATGCAAAGGCAAAATTGTCACAAGAAATTGTTATATCTTTTGTATAGATTTCACATCTATCACTTTGATACAAAGTTAAAATAATTAATTAAGATACACGTTCACCAATTTAAAATAAAATGTATATTTTTATATTGTATATAATTTCCATATATATTTACACATATCTAAAAAGAGTCCAAAAATTCATCTAGCAATATGTGTGGAAAGATCTTTGTATAGATAACATACAGTATCATCCTCAGTGCTGCCAACAGAATTTAAAGTCATGAATCTTATGTTTGTGGAGTTGCGGTTACTGCGGGGAGGTGGAACACATCATGGAGACAGGAATGAGCAACTTGTGGAGAGGCAGGATTGGGTGAGCACCAGTGGCCAGACCATCCTGACTGCCGTGGGTGAGGGACCACAGGTGAACCAGCTGACTCTCCCACTGCACCTCCAGCTACAGTCCCGGCCCTGAACTCACAAGCCTGGGCATTACTTGTTTGCCCATTTGCCTTTTTTATTTTTTAAGGTAGTTAATTTATTTTTTCTTTTCAATCCTTCAGCTTCTAGGTGTGCCATTTGCAAGACTCCTCCCCACATGAGTTTTGAGTTCTGGTCCCACCAACTACTTCCAGTTGGCTCTCTGAACCCATGGCGGCCCCCTTTCCCTGGCCACCCCCTCAGAGTCCACTGCAACTGTCCTCCTCCCCTACCCCTCAGCCTCCCACCCCACCCCAGCCAGCCACTCGCCTGTGCAATAGAGAACAGTAAAGCTATCAGGAACTTCCTCACATTCCTATTTTATTTCTAGGTTGCAATAGAAATCTACTGGTACCCGCTCCTATTCTGTTATTCTTCTTATGATAGAAAGGTTGTCCCTCGTCCTCCCCAAAGTTGATCCCTGTGCCAGTGGTTTGGATTCCTCTCTGCCTGCCTAATTTGATGTTTAAACTCTCATTTTTCCTTGTATGTTAAACCTTACCCTTTCAACTGGATTCTCCCCATTGGCTTCCATGTATATTTAAAATGTCCTCTTTTAAGAAAACATAAACGTCTCCTTCAATCCTTTACCTCCTTCCAGATACCTTCCCTTGAGAGACAAACTTCTCGAGGCCTCGTTCTCACACACACTCTATTTTTCTCATCTGCTTTTCACTTTTAAACTCCCATCACTGCAGCTCTGGGGCCCTCCTACTTGACTTCTCAGAGTTACCTGACCCTCTTGACCTGAATCTCTGTTGTGGGTTGAATTGTGTCCTCAAAAATGGTGTGTTGACATCTCAACCTCTGGTACCTGTGAATGTGACCTTGTCTGGAAATAGGTCTCAGCAGATGTAATGTAGTTACGATGGAGGTCATTTGGGGGGCACTAATTCAATGTGACTATGGTCTTCACAGGAAGAAGAGGAGAGACAGGGAAGAGGCCATGCAGTGATGGAGGCGGAGTCTGAGTGATATGTCCGCAAGCCACGGAACACCAAGAACCGCTGGTCACACCAGGAGCTAAGGGAAAAGCAGGGCATGGATGTCCCAAGAGCCCAGAAAAAGGGCAGAGCCCTGTAGACACACTGATTTGGGTCTCTGTCTTCCAGGATTGTGAGAGAGTAAATTTCCATTGTTTAAAGCCACTCACTTTGTGGTACTTTGTTAGGACAGCCCAAAGAAACTAATGTAATGAGTGAGAGATAAAGTTCTCTAGTATTGGTCCATGACTAGCTTAGTTATTTTCATTAGGAGAGTCTAGTCTACCCCAACTAACACAATGTCTCATTCCTCAAAGACTTCCATAGAATTTGGCTAATCTGATAAAACTATTTTAATTAATCTTTTTCAGAGATGCCTATCTCATATTTTCCTTAAAAAAAAAAAAAAATCAAACCTTCAAACCAAAACAGTCATCATCTATAGCTATCTCAAGCCCTCGGAACTCAGAAGAGGTAAGGGATGAGGGTTTCTGTTCTGTGTCCTTCGTACCTGGGTGACCAGGTGCCCTGGCAGGCTCATAGGTCTCTTGCTTTACACTTGTTCAGAGTCCCGGGGGGGGGGACTTTTCTCTCTCCCAACTGAGCTTATTTGGATAATAAATCATGGTGGTGCCCCATTCAGTGTCACTGGTTGAGTGACTACCTGTTCTGCCTTTTCATAGGTCTAGTCCAACAGAAAATGCATGTTTTAACAGTGACCCATAAAAGGTCTTCTTGCTGAGCTTCCTCTGCGGTTACTCCTTAAAACACCAACAGACACCTAGAGTCCACAGAGGGATTCCTTGTGTAAAGACTTTTTAAAAAAAATTTTCATAAAGAAAATGATGTTTTATAAAAAGATGATTAAATACCAATAAAAGAGCTTAAGTTTTATGGCTAATGATCAGTGTATTGTATTTTATTCTCTATACAATGTTTATAGCTTGATTTTTTTAATTTAGAAATTTATTGTAAACATTTTACATGTTACTAAACATTCATTTGGAATCACCCTTTGTTATGGGTTCATATTATTCTACCATGTGTAACCTGCTTCTTAAAGGACAGGTCTACACTGCTAATGCTCTCTCCCTTCCCTCTGATCTTCAACCCACCCAATGCCTCCTGCCCCAGCAACACCGACCTACGTGGCTCTTCACGGGGCTACTGATACCTGCTCATGACCAAATCTGATGGGTGTGCTTTCTTCTGGATTTGTTGACAACATTATTTGGTTCTTTAAAAGGAACCACTGAGTTTTATAACTCTAATACTTCAGGATCTTCTTTTCCATGAATGCTTCTTCCTTTCCATAAGTTTCTCTTCCCAGATTCATATTTCATGATTATTCCACGGTCTGCACTCCATCTCCTTTAAAAAATTTCACAGCCACTTCAATCTCGATTTGTCCAGAAATGAACTCAAAGTCTTAACTATCAGAGGGAAGAGGAGAAGAGGAGGGTTAATTTTTCAAACTTTTAATAGCAAGAAGGCAATAGATGTAGGGAAATAATGAAGCATGCAATTAAAAATAAATATTAATAACTTCATCTTCCTAATGTAGTAATTTTTTCTTAACATTGGAAAGTTCTTACATAAACCTCTCATTTGTGAAGAAATGTTTATTTGAAATATTTACATGCCTTCACTTTTCTTTATTTTGTCTTTTGCTAGTTTCAAGTAAAATTTTTTTAATGTATTTGATTAAAAATATCACATATAGTATGCCCATGTTTTCTCTCTATAGATGGATACAAAAATATATATATACATATGACATTTATACATCTATATCTATCATGTATATATGCATATACATATGTATGTATTCAGAATGAACTATATATATTATTCAGAGAGAGAGGGAGTGCTTTTATAATTTTTTTGTATTTTTTAAATCTTCATGTGTTTGTTTTGTTTTAGTTTTTAATATGTAATGTAAACTTTTTTTAATTATTTCTATTTAAATAACCTTCTCACACTGCTCCTCTGATATCTTCTATTTCAGCGGACCCCACCCTCACCCCAGTCACCCAGGCTAGAAAACCGAAATTTACTGGTGACTCCCATTTATTTTTTGGTAGCATATTAATAAAATTCTTGCCTCAGTTAAGTATTATATTTGATATAATAATAAAAATAATTTACATTTGCATTGCACTCTACAGTTTACCAACTGTTTTATACATAATTTGAATGAATTATAATCTTCCTTCACAACTTTAAAACATGACAATACACTATAAATCTCCAAAAGCAAATCATGTCAAATATTGTAAACAAGATTTTAACAAAAAAAGACCAATAGAAATATAAAAAAAATTAACCTATCATTC
>CAUYRT010019815.1:0-10989 GCA_963574885.1 Lepilemur ruficaudatus
GTCCACTTCCTCCAGGACCCAGCCTTCTCCTCATTTGCTATTCACAGGGACCTTCAGAAAGACTTTCTGGAAGTCCAGAGGGAACTCAAAGCAATTCCCTTTCATCCTCTCTCCTCCTCTGCCTCAGACTCTGGGTCAGCTCTTACCCCTGGCCCCTCAGCCCCAGAGATCAGGGGAGGACGGGACTGCTCCCCAGCCTTCCTCTCGCAGCAGCCCAGGCCTTTCTCTTGGGCCCACCATTTCTCCCCACACAGGCTTCTGGCTGTGCCCGCTGTATTCACAGTTGCCTTGGAGCCTGACCATGCTGCTTCTGGTGAAGTCAGCTAGGGAGAAGGTCAAGTGACATCTGAGGGTGGTGCCTTGGACTTCAGGCTTTGGGGTGAGGTGTGGCACTGAGGAGGGGGAGCTGCTGGGGACGCCTGTGGTGGAGGACAGGGCAGGCCCCTTCCGGGAGAGGAGGAGGGCTTTGATTTCTTTGCAGGCACCTTTGACGGTACAGTTCAAGGTCACAGGCTTCCCAGCTGCAACAATCTCTGGGATGCGGAGCTCTGGATCTTGAGTGAGGTCTACAGTTCAAATTCATGGGCAAGCCTTTCCCAACGCCTGCTACATTTATCAATGTTATCTCCTTTCTCGTACTTTCTTCCACTTCATTTTGCTTTGTCTACCTTTTTCAAATGGACTCTTATATCATTAACTTTCAGCCATTCTTCTTTTCCAACATTTGTGTTTAAGGCTATAACCTTCCCTCTAAGCACGACTTTAGCTGCATCTCACAAATTTTAATATAAGTCATTTTATTATCATTTGGTTAAATACTATTTCTAATTTTCATTGTGATTTTTGACCCATGAGGTTTTCTAAAATGCAGATCAATATTTTCCAATAGTCCTCTTTTTCTTATTTCTAGCATAAATCCAAGAAGGTCAGAGAATATACTATGCATGATTTCAATTCTTTATATTCTTTGTGGCATATTTTTTGCTTAGTTTTTATAAATATTTCATGTGAGCTTGAAAAGAATGTGTATTCTACACATGTTGAATGAAGTATATATGTACATATGTGTATATACACACAGACATGTATATTCTTTAAATTGAATTTGTGAATCATGCTGTTTAACTATTTACACTGATTTATTTGCCTCCTTGCTCTAATGATAAGAGAGATGTGTTTTAAAATATCCCACAATGATTGTGGATTTGTCTGTTTCTTTTTGAAATTCTGTCAGTTTTTGCTTTATATATCTTGAGGCATGTCAGTAGCTTCAAGTCTGTTTAAAAATGTGTATAACTTCCTGATATCAGACACTGTTTTTCTTCTTCATTCTTGCTTTAAAGTCCATTTTGTCAGATACGAGTACAGCTCCACCAGCTTTTTGTTTTTTTTCCACATCTGCTTTCAATCGAGACCTTAAGATTTAGATATATGTTATATAAACAGCATATAATTTGACTTTTTTCAGTCTGGTAATCTTTTCATTGGATTTAAGTGAACTTATTTAATTACTATTGCACCTGGATTTGAATATGCCATCTAGTTTGTTTCTTATGTTTTTTCTTTCTCTTTTCTTGCCTTCTTTTGGATTGACTGGGTATTTTTACAATCCGGTTTTTTTTCCTTTCTATTAGTTAAAAATTAGGTGATTAAATATTTTATGTTTTTGCTGATTACCCAGAAATTACAACATGTGTACTTTGGTAATCAAAGTCCAAATTAATTAAAACTTTTATCCTCCTTCCAGATAACAGAAAGATCTTAGATCAGTTTAACTCTATTTTAGCTCCTCCCAACTGCCATTCTGTTGTCAGGACATGCTCTATGGCATTTTATCAATTCTAGCATGCTAGATTTCACATTCTGTCATCTCTGAAACTGAGATATGTCCTACATTTGATGGTCATTTACAGTTGTTGTTGGTCCCAAGTGGCCGTCCTGATACAGTCCTCTTTGCCTACACGTGAATGAACCCAGTCATGTCTGTTCATATTACGGGGCGAGCATGCCAAACCTGAAAATCTGACATCCAAAATGTTTCAAAATCCAAACATCTTTGAGTGCTGACATGACACTCAAATAAAATCTCATTGGAGCATTCTGGATTTTGGATTTTGGGATTTGGGATACACAGCCAGTTAAGCATAATATAAATATTCCAAAATCCAAAACACTTCTGGTCCCAAGCATTTCAGATAAGGGATACTCAACCTGCATCACTTTGAGTTATGTGGTTATTGATATATGTTTAATTTATTGCCTTTTTAAATATTTTCAAAAGGATTACATTATTAGGTGGTCCTGTGTGCCAGGCCATGTGGTAAGGCAGACCAGGCCCCGGGGGACAGGTGCTGGGAAGACACAGGCACCTGTGCAGCGGCGATGTCAGGAAGTGCCCGGAGGAGAGCTGGGAGCTGGGAGGGAGGGCAAAGAGTGGGGAGCAGGCTTTAGGTGTCTGCTCTGAGACCTGAAGGAGCACACGGAGCTGGCCAGACAGGCAACCGCAGATTCTAGGCTGCATGGTGGCAGAGGTTTGGCAAGTCCAAGAGCCCAGCGAGGCTGACATGGCTTGAGCTCAGGGTGACCTGGCGAAGCCTCAATGGCTCTGGGGAGAAATCTGGGTTTTGTGGGTGAGGGCTCATGGAAGTTTGTTTCCTCGTGTGCTTTGTCACTTCGGGAAGTGAGTTCCTCTTCAGTGGGACTCTATCTGTGAGCCTTAAGTGGCCAGCGTGGTATGGGTTTTGTATGAGTTGCCCAAGAGTGTAGCAAACCCGGAGCGGTTTGCATTCCTTGCTCACCTGGGGCTCTCTGGCCCAAGTCTCTGTAAAGGGAGGCCCATGGCTTCAAATGCTAAGAGGAAAAAAAAAATTTGGCCAGGCTCACGCCTGTAATCCTAGCACTCTGGGAGGCTGAGGCAGGAGGATTGCTTGAGCTCAGGAGTTCGAGACCAGCTGGAGCAAGAGTGAGACCCCATCTCTATTAAAAACAGAAAAAATTAGCCGGGCATGGTGGCATATGCCTGTAGTCCCAGCTACTCAGGAGGCTGAGGCAGGAAGATCGCTTGAGCCCAGGAGTTTGAGGTTGCTGTGAGCTAGTCTGACACCACAGCACTCTAGCCCGGGCAACAGAGCAAGACTCTGTCTCAAAAAAAAAAAAAAAAATTTGTTTCAACCCAGAGCCCAGGCGGAAATAGACATGCTTCCTTGTCATTCCCTTGGCCAATGATGAGATTTTTTTTTCTAGCGTCCCCTTGATATGGGGGTGTCAGATCGCACTCCCCGCCTAGTGCAGACCCAAAGCCTCGTTGTCTCTTGTCACTGGACCATTTACCAAACCCCTTGGTTATTATAATGAGGAAACACCCCCCTTCTCCCTCAACCCAGCAAAGTGCCGCCGGCCCCGCCCTGTGCGTGCACACCGATTTCATCCTGTGCTTCCTCAGGTCCCCAGCCCCACCTCTGGTGGCTGATGCTGTCATCAGCATTTTGGGGCATTTTTGTAGAGGGAAGGTTTTCAGACAGGAAATGGGGGTTCGGATCTTACTCTCTCAAGGCAGAAAGAAGCAACAGAGGCTCGCCCTCTGGGGAGGGACGCGGCCAGGTGAATGTCTTTAAAGCTCCCTCTGGCTGCTCTGAGGGGTGCAAGGCAGAAGGGCAGGGCCGACAGCAGGGACCTGCAGGCAGGCTGCGCAGAAGCCAGAGCGAGGGAGGAAGGGCACTGATTATACAATCCATGGTGCGTCCACACAGCAGCACTGCACAGCTATCAAAAGGACCCAGGCACCACTTTGTGTACTGACATGCAGACATGTGCCAGAAATATTAGGAGAAAGAAGTGCCAAAAAGGACCTGTCCAAAAGGAAAAATTGTATATATATTTTTAGACATTACATGGTTGCAAGAGGAAGGGCACAGTCACAAAGGGCCACCAGGCTGAGGGACTGGGACTCTGTCCTGGGGCACTGGGGAGCCCTGGGAAGGCTACGAGCAAGGGAGGAGCAGGGCCAATTCTGGGGCCTGGTGGGGGACAGACTGGAGGCCAGGAGGCCAGGAAAGAGGCTGCAGAGGGGGTCCAAGCCAAGAGAGCAGGGATCCGAATGCCATTTCATGGGGGCAGGTCACAGAAGCAGCAGGTGGAGGGAGCCTGGTCTTCTGGCCCCCGGCCCAGGGCTCCTTCCTGGAGCCAGTGAGAGGTTGGGCTGAGCAGAGCGTTCACCACAAGGTTCCTTGTCTTAGAATGAAGATGCTTAAATGGTGGAAGGAAAATCACATTCTCAAGACCAAGGAGGCCTTGATCCTCAAGAAACCAGAGCCGCTGGAGGAGCCAGGAACCCCCAAGGAGTCTAAAGCTGCAGCCCCACCGGCTGGGGCAGGAGGTAAATCCCGAGCCCAGCAGTCAATCCGCAGGGCTGCAGGCCGGGCCCACCCGCCGCCTGGCGGAACGCCAGGGGGTGCTGGTTAAGAGCGGAGACTCCCAGGCCGCCCACCCTGTGCACCCCGACAGCGAGCCCTGAGCCCCCAGCGACAGCCTGGATGGTGCGCTTGCGGCAAGCTCTCCTGGCCCTTGCGAGGCTGCCCCCGCGCGGAGCAGCAGGGCTGGGCCTTAACTGGAGTCCCCGAGGATTGCTCGCTCTTCAAGACCCAGTCTCCCAGGAGCAGCGCGGTGCTGCGGGTGGGAGGACCCTGGAGGCCTGCGCAGACATTGGAAGTCCAAGCTCAAGGTGCAGGCTCAGCCTGTGGATGGCGTCTTCTCTTCCCGTGGTCTTCCCTCCGTGCGTGTCTGTGTCCTAATCTCTTCTTATAAGAGCACTGGCCACATCGATCATGGCCCACCCGTGGGACCTCATGTACCTTAATTCCCTGTGCAAAGACCCCATCTCCAAATATAGTCATGTCTGAGGTCCCAGGAGCTAGGACATTAACATGTGAATTTGGGGGATCGGGGGACACAGTTCTACCCATAACAGAGGCTTAAAAGGGCTGGTTGGCCCCTCCATATGGGGGGTACCCAGAGAGGGGAAGGGGCTGGCCCAGGGCAGAGGGACAGCAGAGTCTGGTTCTCTGCAGTCTAGCGCTTCTGAGACAGAAAGAAGGGTGTGGACTCACCAACACTGAGATGGATCACGACCCACTCCTGGGTCTGCCTGCAGTGCACCTGCAACCCCCAGCCTCAGACGCCAGACCTGGAGGCCTGCAGCCCGTCTCCTGCCCAGCCACTCAGTGAGTACCCCTGGGGCCTCCCGGGTGCCAGGCCTCACATTAGCCCATGCAGGGAACACGCCTGACACCTGCCCCCAGGGCAGGCCACTGTGGCAAGCAGGCAACATGCAGGAGAAGAGACCAGACACGCCTGGACGCGCCAGGGAGGCAGCACCAGGACACAGGCTGCTGCTACTGCTGCCACCTGGGCCAGTGTGAGCCTCAAGTGACCACGGATCAAGGCCAGCCTGACTCTGCCTTCTGCAGGGAAAGGAAGTAAGAGCCGTAGATGGGAAGGGGTGAAACATTAAAGAACCCCCAAGGGCACCTCTGCAGGACACCTGTGCACCTGTGCAAGCCCCATACTCTGCACAGTAAACACTGTGCAAACAGGAAATGGAGGCTCTCCACGCCTCAGGCCACATAGCAAAACTGTGAGCTGCTTGGGACTCCTACATCCCAGGACAGCTGGCCCTGCAGCGGCCGTCCTGGGCCCGACACTTTCTCCTGACCTGTAAGACACTGGTGCGAGGCCACAAGCTCCAAAGCCCACAGCAGCCAGGCAGGGAGCAATGTGAGCGTGGCTGGCCTGGTGGGGGCCCCTCCTGAAGGGGGTGGCCCCCAATCCCCTCCCTGCCCTGCCCGGGCATTGGCAACACAGGGCCACTATTGCCAGCTCCTCTGATTTTTTTCGTTTTCAGGAGAATCCAGAGATCCCGATTTCAGTGTGAAATTTCTTGATTCAAACACGGTAGTAATTGAGAACATGTTTTTAAAAGGCAAGATGGGTCGAAATCGGACCTCTCATTTGCACACCTGATCTGACCAGAAGCCTAGATGCATACGGGACTCCTCTCCCTAAACCCCTCCTACCAAGGCAGGTGGTTGTTCAGAACATAGACACGTTGCCAAGGGCAACCAGAATCCCCAGGCGCAGGTAGAAGCTTGGGTCTGGAAGGACGAAGAGGGTCCCCAGGTAGAGAAGAACGGTCTGGTGTTCACTTGTGCGGCTGCAAACATCCCCAGAGCTTCCATGTGCCGGGCCCCAGGTAGGGGACACAGAGAGGAGTCAGACCCAGGTCCTGCCCACAAGGAAGTCCAGGTCGTCATAGCCCCATGTGGCCAGGCCGTGTCTGGGGAAGCTCCTGGGGGAAAGGGGTAGGCAGTGGGGAGGGAGGGCTGGACACCACCTGGGGGGGCCAGGCATTGCCACCTGAGCAGGGAGACTTGCAGGTGGGGTGATGGCAGGCCAGGTGCAGGGAGCCCCAGAATCTAAGGCAGGAGGCATGGGGGTGCTCACAGCATTCCAGCAGGGCAGGGTGGGTGGCATGTCTGGGGCCGGGGACAGATGACAGTGAGAACTAAGCCAGAAGAGGTGTCACAGGCTGGGCCTGGGCAAAGCTCCCCTGCAAACAGGCCTCAACTCTCACCCAACCCACCCTGGGAAGGGCAAGGGAGGAGCCGGTACCTGGCGGCCAGTTTCCCCTTGGGGCTGAAGGACACACGCACAGCTACAATGTACCTGAGTCTGGCTTCAGAGTCCTGATGCCCCACCAGTCAGAGCATCATTAACAGAGAGCAGGTGTGGTCAGTCGTGGGTGGGCGGTGGGGAGGGGGAGTAGCTGGGAGCAGCAGCAGCTCCACAAACAACGGCGAGGTTGACAAGTGGAATCGTCTCCCAAGAAGTGGTTATGGGGCTGAAATCTTTCCCCAGAGTCAAGGGAAAGACACAAGAAGGCACTCAGGGTCAGGCAGACAGACAGATGGACAGGGTTCCAATCCCAGGCTGTGTGAGTCTGGGCAAACCACTCAGCCTGTCTGAGCAGGGTCAAGAATCAAACTTGAAGGGTAGTGATGAGGCTCCCGGTAAAACCCCTGCAGAGGGCCTAGAGGAGCCTGCAGCACCCCTCTGAGCAGACACTTACTGACACCTGTTGCATACGGGGTCCCCAAGACCACTCTCAGGTTCAGCGATTCATTAGGAGGACTCAGAGCTCGGCAAAGCTGTCGTCCTCACGTTATGTTTTATTGCAGCAAAAGGACACAGACTAACATCTGCAAAGGGACTGGATGCACAGGCAGAGTTCAAGAGAGACTGGGTGCAAATCTCCAGCTCTTCCTCTCCCAGTGGTAACTGACCCTGGAACCGCATGTCCAAGTCGGGTGCTCTGTTACACGCAGCTGAAAGCATCGGAACAGATACTGCCTCCCACACAGAGCGCCTTACAGGAAGGGCAGGCAGGTGGAGGTGGATTCCATACCATTCTGTGTCGGGAGAAGGAGAGGGAACTGCTGTGGACGTGGCAGGATCAGGCAGGTGCACCCCCCGCTCCCCACGCGGGATGTGCCAGGGCAGGCAGTGCCCTTCAGCTCGCCAAGGTCACCCTCCAGGACCAGGTCCCCTTGTCTTCCTGACGCTCCCACTCCCCATGGCACACAGGCAAAAATATAAACGTGTCCCTGGCGAATGAACGGCTGGGGCGTAGGCGCGGAGCTGTCCCAGTGCAGATGTCAGCCCTTGGGAGGTTCTCTGAGAACCCCAGTTGCTGTTCAGAAGTCAGTGCTGGCTGCCGGGGGAAGAATTCCTGCTCTCGTGGGGGGGCGGGTTGCGGCTCGAGAACCGGCCAGCCTGTGGCCGAGCAAGCCAGGCTTCGGGGTCCCCTTGCCGACACCCCACTCCTCCCCACTGGAGAGGCGGGAAAGTGACATAAGTGCTGAGAATTTCAGCCCTGGTGAGAGGGCTCTACTCTTACCTTACCCAGCCGGGGCTTTGCTGCCTTTGGGAACTCCAGACGCAACTGGATTGCATCCGCGAGCAAGGCCTGCTGGACCTACTAAGACACCGCCACCCGCTGTCCCTCTGTCCTCCTCCACTGCCATGTGGCGGCAAACTTCTCTAGTTTTGGGGACATTGGATGACGGCTGGTGTCTCTCACCTCTCCCTGCACCCTCCTCACACCCCGGACCGTCCTGTGCGTTGCTCCCTTGCCAGGCTCGGCCCGGGCTTTCCGCTGTGCTCAGAGGGGCAGCCAGAGCGCTTGTCCGCGCATGCGCCGAGTCGCCCGCCACGTGCCCGCTTCTGCGCACACCCGGGCTGCGCCTGCGCCTGAGCTACTTCCGGACGGCTCCGCCCGGTGAGCTCCTTCTCATTCGGGCCTCGCCCTACACGTCACTTCTTAGGAGCAGCTTCTTCCAGACCAGTGGCTGGCAAGGGGTACGGGCAGGGGAGGAGTTGACTACAAACAGGCACGAGGGAATTTTGGGGGGAAGATGAACTGTTCTGTGCTTCTTTGTGATGGCTAACCAAGTGTTAGTCGGCACCCAGACCTGTACACTAACGAGCGGATATTTTTACCGTAAGTTATACCCCAAGCCCAATTTAAAAATATAAGCAGTGCAGAAAAAAAATGGCCTTCTCAGACCCTGGGGTCAAAAAGAGCTGCCCTACTCTCTTGCTAACGTTTTTGTTTTCCTCTGTGAGCATTTGCAGTCCATGTATTTGTACCCCCACCAGAATGTGGCAAGTTTGAGAGAGCAGGGACCGTCGTCTCTCTGGTACTGGTACCAGAGGCCAGCTCACAGGGCTGGGGGTTTTACAGAATCCTCATTACCTTACTGTCTACTTTTGGCATTCAGAACCAAATAAGAAATAAGGAGTTAGATATAAATCCAGATATTATCTCTGTTGCTGAGAGCTCTCTCGTGGCCTGGAAAGCGCACCTCGGAGGGGCTGAGACATGCAGGTCCAGCCTCTCCCTCCACCTGTCAGGGGACTCACTCCCTCCTTTACCCTTGGAGATGGTGGCTGAGGGGCACAAGGGACAAACTGTCCCTTCTGACAGGCCGACGTGCATAGAGCAGGGCTTTCCCCAGTACGCAGTAGTGCCTCGGACAGACTCTAGGGCCTGTGACCCCCTCCTGCTGTCCCTGCCCTCGTGGGACCCCCTCCCCTTGAGTGTGGGAGCCACTTGTGACTGACTTCTGGCCAAACGGAACATGGCAAAGTGTGTGTCATCTCACTTCCGTGGTACATGAGATTGTAAGTCTTGCTGAGAGAGTGACCCTCTCCTGTTGGCCTTGAAGAAGCCATCGGCCATGGGAGAAGTCCAGGCTGCACAGAGCTGAGGGTGCCTGGGGCTGGCAGCCAAGAAACCGAGGCCATCAGTCCTCCCGCCACAAAGAAAGAAACGCCCCCAGGAACCACATGCACTTGGAGGGGGCTCCTTCTCCGGCTGGGTCTCAGATGAGACCACCGCCCACGACAACACCTCACTGCAGCCTTGTGAGACCCTGGGGCAAAGGGTCCGGCTCAGTCATGCCTGGACTCAAAAGCTGAGATAGTAAGTGTATGTTGTTTAAAACTGCTGTGTGTAGTAACGTCCTAAGCAGCAAGACATCCAATACAAGTCGGTGCTCAGTACGGGTGGAGTGAGTGTTCCAGCCTCTCTGGGAGCTACTCTACAGGAATTCACCTTCACTTCGAACTGACCCTATGAGGGGGTATGACTTTTCCTATTTTACAGATAAGAAATTAGAAGCCCATGGAGGTTGACGTTTGTCTAGTGTCACAAAAATCATTTAGTAGGAAAGCCAGGATGTGAACACAGGTCTGAATCAAAACCGCAAAGCCGAGTGCGGTGGTGCACACCTGTGGTCCCAGTGACTCGGGAGACTGAGGTAGGAGGGTCTCAAGATCAGCCTGAGCAATGTAGCAGGACTGTCTCTAAATAAAAATTTTGAAAAAATGTGGCTTCTTCCTTTGACCTTCCCTTTTAGGCTCTAGTTTTGCAAAGGGGGATACATGTAACTGTTGGGGTGGGGGTGGACGGGCAGTGTTTAAGACAATCCACTGGGCACAGAAGGCAGGCATTGCTTTTAGCTATATGCAAGGAGATGTATCTTTAAAAAGACTAGAACAGTAATGCTTTATTACTATTTAGCACAAGCATTAATGGTGGCTGTCTCACCCCAGCTGCATGTCAGATAATCACATGTCCCATGTGAGAGCAAAGCCGCTCTGAAGGGAGAGGAAGGCTTCTCTAACTTGGAAGGACTTTGGCACCCTCCCGCTGTACCTCACAAACCACGCCACGCTGGTCCAATGTCCAAGCATTACACAAACTAACTCTCCCAGACCATGCGAGTGTTCCTGCAAAGAAAACAGGGTGATAATGCTGACAATATAAGCACACATAACTGCAGGGCTGACACCTCTCCTGCACCTGACAAACTTTTCATCATCACAAGGGAGGGGAGGGAGGTGGACCAATCTCCGTCATATGTGCTCTGATGGAGAACAAGCCTAAAAAGTTTTCCAGGTTTGAAAAATGGTGCTTGAATTAAGGATTTGCATGCAGTGCAGTGAGTGGCACCTGGCAGTTTTTGTGTGGTAGAAAGGTAACACTGCGGCTAAGAGAACGGGCTCCAGACAAGATCTAGTGTTTGGTGGCCCAACAGAGCGACTGTGGTGAAAATTTATTGTATGTTTCAAAATGACTGAAAAAGGAGTTGGAATGTTCCCAACACAAAGGGATGATAAACACTTGTGGTCACGGATATGCCACCTACCCTGATTGGTCATTACACATTGTATGCTTGTATCAAAATCTCACACGTACTCTACATATGTATAACATACATATCCATAATTAAAAATAAAGAGCTAAAAAAAGGAGAACAGACCCCAGGAGTAGATTTCCTGGGTTTGAATGGCAGCTCTGCTTCTTCTTGGCTGCACATTTTAAAACTTCTTGTACCTCAATTTTCTCATCTATAAGGTGGTAACTACTTT
>CAUYRT010019822.1:0-42004 GCA_963574885.1 Lepilemur ruficaudatus
GGTCCACTGAGCTGATTTGTACAGACTTATATCACAGTGGTTGTATCTGTCTTCAATACTGCCTTCCATATGATTGACTAAGTAGAGCATGCCAAGTTTTCTAAGTTGTCTTATAGGAATAAAATTATCTCAAGATTCCTGTTCTGACTCAGGTGGGGCAAAGGCAATACATTTAACCTACACATTTTTACCCCTGTAATATGCTGATATAAAAAAGAAAGAAAGAAAGAAAGACACCATCTAGGCTAATACAGTTTTTGTCAGTTGTGTTTTCTCTTCCTCCTTTCAACAGCCTTCTCTTTCATACACTCCCTTCCACTAACCTGTTCTTCACTCTGCAGTCTTTTAGTCAAGAGATCACTTCTCACCATCTTTCACTCAGAGACATTTGCATTATCAAAGTGATTGTCAAGTACTCCAAAAGAAGGGAATAACCTGCTGACAAGCAAATGAGAGATTATTACCTGCTACAGTAAGTGAGACCACCACCATGACATGGTCCAAGCAGTGTCTCAGACAGGAAAGAGCAGAGTAGATATTTATGAGGTTTTGGTGTCTGGGCTCAAATATTAAAGATTAGTTTCAATATGGGAATCTAATGGGATTGGGCAGAGTGTGTCAGAAAAAATAAACCAAATCAGCAATTTGCTTTTCAGATCAGATCATGTTCCAGTTCAGCTGCTCACCCTCCTTTCACCGGAGGCGTATGCAAACTTTGTTCTTTTCTTTCTTCCCTTGATCAGTTTGTCATGTTTCTGGGAGGGGGGATTAATAGTGATAGCCTAGATTAATTTTGTAAGGGAATGCTAAAACCCTAAGGATATTTTTTCTATCAGCATATTTCATAAACTGTGAAATAATTTACTGATGGGTTTAAATTGGAACTACATTGGATAAAATCCTATCTATTTACCATGATCATTGTCAGAATTCAGGGAACCAAAAATTTCTGTTCTAGATTTTAAAAAATTTTTCTTTGATAGTGGTAGCTGTTCACTAAGTGAAAACAACCATAGTATTTTGTTTTCATTTTTCCTTTCAAAATAATATATTCTGCCATAATTTCCAAGTGCCATATTTTTAAGGAGAAGGTAAGAGAACATCTATTGAATGCCTATGATATACCAGGAAGTGTTCATGGCGTTTTCACATTTCTCATTATCACCACATCACTGCTGAGAGAACCAAGACTCAAAGAGCTCAAGAAAATTCCCCAAGATCAAACATGTGTCTGACATGTGTCTGTTGTCTGTCTTCATATCTAATGCTTTTTACCTTATGGCATGCTGAGCAAAATTTTCTAATGCTCTATTAATAGGAAGATGTACAGCCTTGAATTAATAGGTTAATAGGGCAATCAATTTCAGTGATGAAAAGGAAAAGAATTCCCCTACGTTACAGAACATGTATTTTGAACTAGTTTCTATCAAGCATGTAATAGCTGTCCTTCCCCATATCACAGATGAGGAAACTAAGATTTTGGAAAGTCAGGAAATGTGGCCGGAAGACATAGTTGTGAGTTGAAAAGGCAAGCTTCCAATCTAGCTTTTCATGACCTAAATTTTCAATAAACTGAAGAAAATTGCAAAAACTTGAGTTAAAATAACTGAATCTACCATTCAGATATTGCTATTGGACCTCAAATATTAGTAACTTGGTAAAGCCTGTACTATTTATGCAAAGGCTGCAAAGCTCATCAAAACAATTGATGAGAAAAACATAATACCAGCGTATATCAGGACACACCCTTGGAAGCTTCTGGGTTCCTCTCTTCTGTATTAAAAGTGCACCAAGAGCAGTGTGAGGCTTGGGGGCTTCTGAGTTTAGAAATCCTCTACTATCTTCACCAGCACAGATACAATTTGTTAAAGTAATAGCTCTGCTGATGAATCTATTATCGTCTCAGCATTCTTCTTCTCTACCTTGTAATTCTTAACAAAAGCAGATCAATTTTTAGCATAAAATCAATTTAAAAATAACTGACCAGATTTTGTTTTCTTGCACTGTATTAATTTGCCCTGCTTAGAGTAGTCCAACTGTATTAGTTCCCTATTGCTACTGCAACAAATTATCACAAATCTGGTGGTTTAAAACAACAAAAATTTATTACCTTACAGTCTGTAGGTCAGAGTCCTAAAATCAAGGTGCTTGCAGGGCTGCATTCCTGCTGGAGGCTCTAAGGCAAGGGGACAATCCTTTTTTAAAAATTTTTTTTTGCTTTTCTTAGCTTCTGTGGTCACTGCATTCCTAGGATCATAGCCCTCTTTCTCTCACCACTCCAATCTCTTATTCTATCATCTATTCTTTTGCTTTGGCCCACCTGCTTCCATCTTATAAGGACCCTTTTGAATTCATTGGGCCCACTCAGATAATTCAGGATAATCTCCTCACTACAGGATTCTTAATTTAATTACATCTTCAAAGTCCCCTTTGCCATGTAAGGAAATATATTAATAGGTTTTAGAGAATAGAACGTGGGCATCTTTGGGATGGAGTATTTTCCTATCTACCACCCTATATAAATCACATAAAGAAAATAACCTTGAATTTCATAAGTATATTTAAATTAGAGATCTTGTTTTTGATAACAATATCCAAAATTTATGTATTTTTCTATTAACAATGCTTTTAAGGTAAAATTTCTCAGTTATGCTAATAGTTAAGCTATCCTTCAATTCATTTCAATTCAAGAAATACTGAATCCAGTTGATATCCTCCAGGAGTTAGGTAACCAGAAGGTTCCCATATGGTGTTATTTAAGATGAAGGAGGCAAGATTTTGGAATGTGTAGGTACTTGTTAACAATATATGCTTCAGAGATGATGTTCATGGAGCAGGTAACTCAGAATCATCATTTATGGATTTGCCAATGGTCAACACTCTCTACCACTATTAGACCTTAGCACAAGCAGATGCATAGTTAACTGTACTTGCATATATTTGTATATCATTCCTATTATTGCAGTTTTCCTGATGTCTTGGTAAATTAAAAGTTATCACCTAACAAATTGTTCACTTACTGGGTTTATTTTAAATAAGAGAAAAAAACCAGGAAGATTATTTTATGAGTGAGTATAATTAACAGGTGTTTAGCACACTACAATTTTTATGAAACATACACTATATTAAATTTAAGCAGAAGATTGCAGATTCTTCCCTGGAGAGCTGCTTTTCATACTACTACATGTGAAGAATCAAACAATTTAGTTAATCTCATTCTAATTACTTAATAATTCTATTATTTAACACCTCCATTGGCTAAAGATTTTTTTGATTAAATCAACCAGTATTCATAAACATTTACTAAAGCAATTCAGTTGCAGAGCAAAGTCCCAAGAAATTTACTCAATAGGTCAAATTTGAGCAGGTTATATAAGTCAGCATAATACAATATTGACCTTACATGTCTTAGAAATTCCTGTGTTCTAATTGCCGATAAATGTAGCTTTTTATGAAGTCAAAGTTGTAGGGCTGATAAAGATATAAAAAGATGTCCCAATTGCTTTAAGTTATGTTTTTAAATTAAAACTAATGGAGATATCATTTTTTGTGAATCAGATTGAGAAATGATAAAAATTTTGAACACATACTCTGTTGGAGAGACTATAGAAAAATAAGCTCTCTCATATTATTCCTCAGAAGGAAATTTAACAAACTAGAAAAATTACATATTTACTTCCCATTTGACACAGTAACCCCACATCTCACATTCTATCCCACAAAATGCATTAGAAAACATAAAACAAAAAAAACAATTATATGTACAAGATTTTATTGTAACACTGCTTATAATAGCAAAAGACTGGGAACAACTGGTTAAATTGGCTTTTATGAAAAAGGTAATAACAAATGCTGGTGAGGATGTGGAGAAATGGAAACTCTTGTACGCTGTTGGTGAGCATGTAAATTAGTGCAACCACTATGGAAAACAGCATGGAGGTTCCTCAAAAAACTAAAAGTAGACTTATCACATGACCCAACAATCCCACTTCTAGGTATATATCCACACACACACACAAAAGGGATATCAGTACATCAAAAAGATATCTGTACACTCACGTTTATTGTAGCACTACTTTCAATAGCCAAGATTTGAAATCAACCTAGGTAGCTATCAGTGGATGAATGGATAAAGAAAATGTGGTACATATACACAAGGTAATATTATTCAGCCATAAAAAAGAATGAAATCCTGTCATTTGCAACAACATGGATGGAACTTGAGAATAGTACATTAAGTGAAATAAGCCAGGCACAGAAAGACAAATCTCGTATGTTCTCACTCACATGTGGGAGATAAATATTAAAATAATTAGTCTCATGGAGACAGAGAACAGAATGATGGTTACCAGATGCTTGAAATGGTAGCAGGATGGGGTGGGCTATAAAGTGGGGCTGGTTAATGAGTGCAAATATATAGTTAGATATGGCACAATATTATAGTTAGAATAGCACAGTATTTGATAGCACAACAAAGTGACTATAGTCATCAATAATTATATTTTAAAATAACTAAAAGAGTAGGATTGGGATATTCCTAACTGAAAGAAATGGTGACTATGTGAGATGATGGGTATCCCTATTACCCTGATTTGATTAATTCACATTGTATTCCTGTATCAAAAGATCACATGTACCCTATAAATATATACATCTATCTATGTATGTACCCTATTAGTTGAAAATAAAATTTTTTAAAAAATTGCAGAGAATGTTAAGTGAAACTACATGAATTCAAAAAGCAATATCCAAACAAAATTTTCAGAACAAATTTCTTAGTATCCTCACAAATTAATTTTTAAAAAAGCAAGATGGTAGCCTATAGAATAAATCGTACTTAAGAGTTCAAATGAATGCGATGTGTGAACCTTATTTGGATCTGAATTCAAACAAATGAACTATAGAAAACATCTATGAAACTATCTGGCAAATTCAAATAGGGACTAGACATTTAATGATATTTTAAAAATTACTGTTAAATTTTGGATATAATAATAGCATTATGGCTTATGTTTTATATATATAAACATGTATATATTTCAGTATATATATGGACACAATATACCCATATATATTTATACATTTATAAATATTGTCCACAACCCAGTGGTGTCTAGGTGGCCATGAGTTGAAAATTTTTGAGGTTGGGTGATCGAGACATTGGAAGTTCATTATATTTTTTCCTTTATTTTTGTACACGTTTGGCATTTTCAATAAGACAGTATCTTAAAGTGTAGGTCTGGTCTCTCTTCCCCTCCTGTTTCTACACAAGATGGAGAAAAAAATGAAATGCAAAGTAAGTCCTACCATTTTAGATTAGCAATGGTAATAAGCATTCCATAGCAAAATAACACATGCTAACACTGAAAGGCCTCCTTCCAGAAATGTGGATCCCAGGAGCCTTCCCTCTGCCCAAGATATCTATTATTAGGGTTAATCTTTAACTCAGCATGCCAAAATAGCTCCCTTTCAATCTTGCTAGAAGTTATATATAAAAATTTTATATTTTACATTTTTCAAATTAGAATGCCCTCAGATGGTACATGCCACAGGCCCCATCACTCCCTATTCTTTTATAACCAGCAATTGTACATATTCATCCATTATCTTTCTGGGCTCAGAAGACATGTACTAACGCCCTCGCCATGATCCTAATTAGGTCAATTCACTATCTGCAGAAAAGGATATTCTAAGTGTAACTATCCTGTCTCAGATCACTCGTTCTCTCCCTCCCTCATTCATTCACAATTCACTCACCACATTTATTCACTATGCATTCGTCACACACTCTCCTAATTACTTTAGAGGATACAAATATCTTTGAGACATGATCTCAATATTAAGGAGTTAAAAATGTTAAAAGAGACAAACGTGTGAACATCTATATGTTAATACATCTCCAGAATTTAAAATAATTGCTCTAATAAAGGGATAATCATTGGATGGGAAGAGGAACACCTGTGCAGAAACCTGTGCCCGCTGCCCGGAGGGCCTTCAAATCAGGCTGGCTCCGTGAGCAAACATTCATGAGCCAAGGCTGGGCACCTGCTTCTCTTCCACTGCAGCAGGAGTGTCCAGAGAATATGCCAAGTAAATTGACTCTCCCCTCAAGGTTCAAGCTGCAATTACATGGTCTTGTTATGTTGTTTAAAATAAATGCTTGAAGGAAGGAGGGTTGGCAATCACTAACAGGAAAAATTTAATAAGTACAAGCATAACTATGTAAAAGCTATTCAAGTCTGTTCCCTGCCCCTAATTTTCATGGTCTGATATGAGTCATTTTTTAGGCTGAAGTATTTGAAACCACGATGCTGGAAGGTTGCACAATATCTGAAATATGAATTTATATTCAGCTTTCAACCAACCTGGAATATTTTCAGAGTTACTTCAACAGTCTTGGAGCATGTGTGTGTTATGGGGGGGGGGATTTTTAAGCATGAATAATCTGATTTCTTTAATGCCTTGAGGTTTATGATTATTTAAGCAATTATTTTTGCCATCCAGTCAATATTAAGTAGAAAAAATGGTTTACAATGGTTCTGCTTAATCATGGCTATGCCCCTCACCAAGTCATTCCATCTTTCTGCAAAAAGACACTAAATCCAAATAATGATGTATCCCATATGTTTTTTCTTCTACTGTGTTGCGACCTTCATCAAATATTGACTACTTGCACTACCTATGAGAAAAGTTGTTAATCTTTGTCCCAGTGAGGAATAATTTTAGCACTTCCAGTAATAGTTTATAGGGTTTGCATCATGGTATATTTTCCTTAGCATATCTCTTCTTCTTTATAATTATGTTCGTTTTAATCAGTAAACAATACCTGATTGCTACGTAACTCTCAGCTGGAAAAATATTTGGGTGACCCTTCCATGCTATACTTGCTTTTTATAGGCCTAACCTCTGGAAAACGTATTAATACATTATGCAGTCAGTTAGGTATTTTCTAGAGACCCTGCCAGGCACTGTTTCCTAAGGCAATTGCTATCATTAGCTCTACCTTCTTCTGATTCAGCTTCACTCGGAAGTCCTACTTAATACAATTTCCAAAAGAAATCCTACTAAAAAATAATCTAAAGACATGGCCAGAATATTCATAAGGATTGACACTTTTTAGAGCAAGCTTACAGTCTACTTTTTAAAAAGCTACTATATATAAAACTAAAATGGAATCAAGTCTCATAAGTTTCATATTAGCTCTGTGGGAAAATTTTGGAGGATTAATATAGGAGAGAAACTAGAAAACTTTTGTAGGGTTAATGAACATTATTACCATCGAGCACTTTTCTAACAATACGGACTCATGAAGACACCGGTGCTGTTGCCTCAGAGCAACATCAATAAGCCTCTCCGATGCATTCTGCTTTCTCTTTTCCTTCTGCAAAATATCTGGTTAATCTAAAGATGACATTCAGCTGTAGATCTCAAAAGCAAAAAATAAAATAAAACAAAATTCAAATTTTCTGCTATAAATACCTGAGGAGTTTTTGGAGTTTCCAACAATACTCTATTTTGTTATGTCTTCTATCCCCTTTAATATTTTTACTTTCTTTTACACTCAAAGTATAAATGGTATGATTTTAACAAAATTTTTTAAAAATGTTTAATCAGTTCTTCATAATAAGATTTGTAGCAATGAGAAGAGGTGCAGAAAGAGAAAAATAAGAAGGCATTTTATAATATTTCAAGATGTGAGAATTAATACTCTATTACTGCAATTTAGCCAAATTGTAATCCTACAAATTTTCTAAGTGACAACATTTTTGAGAATTTAAACAATGAAATCAATGGAATCATTCCAAGAAATATCTCTGTGTAATCATTTAGGGTACATATATACTCATCGTATTCAGCTTCACAGTTAGGGCATGTGCTCAAAGCATACTTAAAAAGAGGCTGTCCTAATGCTATTCCTAAAGTTCCCAGAATTTGTTATTATATTATATTAAAGAGAAGGTTTGAAGACTGTTTTCAGTAGAGCTTAGGATTTTTCAACAGTGCCTCAGAGTCACCTCAAAGAGCAAGAGTGAGAGAGTAGAGTTGCCACGCCCCTCTGCTCTATGGAGCATTCTTACATTTACATGTTTATAGAAGAAACATAATTTTATTTGAAAGTGGCTAAAATCAGTATCTTGTTTAAAAATTTGGAAGCCATTAGATTAATGCATTGTGCAGACACTAATCCCTTTAAACGCAAATATACTACCTACAAACCATAATATATAGAGAAATGATTATTTAAAAAAATCTATCAGTGTAAATCAGTTTATCCACTTGGTATGCCATTTCCAGACAAAAAGACTGCTATTTAAAATTAAACATGCAGTTGTGAGATTTTTTTTTTTTTAGCCTACTCCGGTCGGTCTCTCATCCAAGTATTAACCAGGCCTGACCCTGCTTAGCTTCTCTGATCAGATAAAATCAGACACTTTCAGGGTAATGTGACAATAGACTCATTTGGAACTTTTTGATGTACATAATTTGAAAAAGTTTGGCTCAAGGCACAGTTCTAAAAGGAGCAAGAATGAGTGAGAAATCCCCAGTGTAGATCCAGATTTTAGCTAAGAACCCAGAGCACCACGGCCAAGGACTCTGAAGTGCTGGAGGAAAGAATATTCTGCAAATGAGCTTTCACAAATTCACAATCAGATGTAGATGGGCTTTAGTTTGGGCTCGATCTTCAAGATTTCTTAATGTTCTTTTAGTGATATTTGAGGATATGATTAGTTGTTTGACACTATAGATTCTTTTAGCTATCTGTAGTACTTTTCATTTCTGAACATAACATCAGGCTTACAATATGCAAAGCATTTGCTGAATGGATTCTAAGTATAGGTTGCCCTGAGATTCAAAACAAACAGCATCAATCCTTTAATGAAGTAGGAAAACACTGATGAAATCCTTTTATTTTTTATGCTAACCTATACGGACTGGGTAAGAATCATGGCACTCAAGATGAACAGGTATAACACTTATTTTTGCTACCCAAATCTCTCTTTCATAATAAGCTTTATGATTGGGTTGGAGCATTTTAAAAAGAAATGGTGCAAAATTACATAAGTGAAAGGCTATGAAAAGTTAAAAAAAAATGAACACATTCCTGATGAACTTGGCAGAGAAAATGAACAACTGCATCACCAATACTCAACAAATGACTTTTGGCTAAAGCTTTTTAGTATGTTTTCTCAAAGAATGTGGTAAATCTAATTCTCTATTGAGTATTGTTTTATGACTTCAATCTATTTGATTAATACTAAAGCTATTTAATCCCAAGATTTAAACCATGTATTTTCTGGCAACTATATTCCTTGCTGGAGTGTTCTTAAAGCATGCTGAGTATAAAATACATGATGCCCTGTATGAAATCCTATATAATTTAGTAATCGAGGTGCTCTCAGTTAGAGGCAGCTACAATTCCCTGACACTAATCTCAGGAAAATGCTGACATTCTCTATGGAAATATGACACATAGCTGCAAAATGTTATTAACACCATGGACACTAATAAACTGCAGCAGAGAGAATGCCTTTATTATCATCCACACAGAAACCTATCCCAAAATGGCCATATAAACCATTTGCAAATATAAATACAAGTAGAACTGTACTTATTTATAATGTTTATAGCACCAATATTAATAGCAGGAAATCAGATGAAGGAAATTCATTTTCTGACTCCACTTGTGAAAAACATTATGAAATGCATACTATACAATAAGCAATAAGTGTATAAAATGCCACCTGTTTCAGCATTTTGAAAAAAGATAATAAAAATAGTTTAATTGTAAAGCACTGAAAGAAATCTCAGATGGATGCACTGCATCACAAATATCTTGTATCTTTCAAAGCATGGATTACATATGTGACAAAAGTATAATAATCAGGTAGGAATTTCTGATAGGAAAGTTGTGGGTGAAGAGTAACCAAAAATCATACTGATTTAAAGTTATTCACTCTATTTTACAGCTACTAACATTTTTAAGATATGAAACTGTAATAAATTTAAACTATTAGACCTCATGTAATTCCATAGAAAAAGAGAAAAACACAAACAAAACTCAGGGGAAAAATTGGTAATAGCAGACTATTAGAAATTTTTTAACCATTAACAAATTCCATTGAACCACTAATAATTCAAGTAAGAATGAAAAACAAACATTAAAAAACACTTGTGCCTCACAAAAATATTCAAGACATAAGAGATATAAAAACTAAGCAAAATGTAAAAGAAAGAAATTGAAGCAAAACAAGAATTTCAACAGAAGTCAATTCATGTTTGTACTTTCTGTCTTTGAGCTGGTGATGCTGATAATCCTTAGGTGCTGTACCCTTCTATCAGATAGATAGATAAATTCCAGACATCTTGTGAATTAGAAAAAAGTATGTATTGGGTGAATAGGCTTTTTTTGTGGTTCTTTTAAATTTTAACATTTTATATATATCAAGTCTCCCTAAATATTATATCTGTATTTTAGGGAAGGAAATAAAAATGAAGACTACGGGTTAAAGTTTGCTTAGATAGATATTGAAAAAAAAAATCAAGCACACAAATAAAAAAGCAAGAAATTTGTTTAAAAGAAATATGGGAAAATAAGCACTATAATTATTTCAAGAACATTATGACAAAGAACATTTAAAAATAAATTTTGACAAATTAGTTGAGAGTTCTGACAGTAATTATCAGCATGACCTTAAATAACTAGCTTAACCTCTCTAGTTTCTTTCTTCACAAAATGAGGGAGTTGAACCAAATGATTTGAAAAGCATTTTCAAATCTTAATGCTCCAGTATGTTACTTTTCAACAAGGAGAATGAGAAAGAAAATTCAGAAATAAACATTCCAAATGGTTTCATGAGCCTTTCCCTTTTTTAAAAAACAGGAAGTGAGGTGTTAAAAATAACATTTATTTATTAGAATTGTTGTTAGTTTTTAAAGATTACTTCTAGCTTGAACAGATAAAAATTTACTGGCCATAGATTATGTTAACAAAGAACTAATATTTCTTAGAGGAAATTACCTCGAAAATCTTTTATTATCTTAATAAGTATCATGACAATTAAACTGTCTAGTCTTAAATATCAGGCAAATCAATCAGCAATCATGATCAAAATTGAAAATATTTTTCAATTTTGAAAATATTTGAAAATATTTTTCTCCCAAGTTTCAGCATAATGAATTTTAATTTCTAAAATGATTCACAAATAGCATCTTGATCTTGTTTTTAATTTTTTTCTACCAGGGAAGAATGTACCTCATCTATATGAGCTGGAATTAAATGACCATAATTAGTAACCCTTAATATAATAAGGCAAAAAAAGAAGTAAATATGTTATACTCTGTAATATTAAAATTCAAAAGAAAGTGGCCTTGTTGGAAGGAATGTAAAGAAGATGGGAATGGAAAATATTCTATGATAGCTTTTTCTTTCAAGAGAGTCTGAGCCCCTGGTCACTACGCCCTTCTCACACCCTAATGCTGCATTTATTCATTTACTGTTGGAATTGAACAAACAAGTACTAAGAGGTCACGGTGATGCTAAATATATGCCTTCTTGTCTCCATTATGTAACAGAATCCCTGCTTCCTCCTGGGGGGAGAGGACTCTGCTTCTTGCCTGCTGGTTCATGGACACAAGGATCCCAAAACGACAAGGCCTTAGCTGATAGTTCGATAAGACACTCGTAAACTCTGGTGTTAAGTGCTCATCCTTTGCACACCTACAACCCAGCACTGTGGAGACAATAAGCGCAAATTCCACAAGTGGGTCTTTGGGAGGGGTGGTATGTGGTGTCATGCCTCTTTCCACCCCATGCTCCAAGACCCTGCATTCTCCTACTGAGGAATCAGCACCACATAAAGTTCTTTGATTCCAGGCATAAATTACTTTCTGGAGGACAAGCTCCATACTCCCAGAGTAACATTTTTGAGGTGGTGCTTCAATTGCAGCTTCAGAAACCGTGCCAATGCTCTATTGGGCTGGCAGCTTCTGGGGTGTGATTCATGGAATATGACAGGTGGATCCATAGTCATAGGTCCTTTCCCACAGCTTCTTTAGTACAATTGGTACTTTTCCCTGATATTATGTTATATAGAATCCCATGACAATGAATCAAATGCTCCACAAACTCTTGGATAGTGGCGCTAGCCGAGGCCCAAAATATGGAAAGGACATTCATACCCAACTTGCATGTCTATTCCATAGTAAATCATGGCTCAGAATGGTCAACTTGCCCCCAAGTGGCAGGCAGTCTCTTCAAGGGAAAGCATTGGTTTGCATAGTTGGCATGTTGGATGTCTGGCAGAGAGAGGCACTAGCCAGATGATCTTTGTAAGGAGGGAGGGCATGTCGTTGAACCCAGGCATGGTCTTCATCTCCCCCACCATGGCTACTTCAGTCATGTGCCCATCATGTCACATGCCAGCACTGGAGGGGAGGGGATGTTTTATATCAGTTGTACAATCATTTTATCTACATGTTTATTTACTGCCTTTTTATTGAAAATGCTGTCTGGTGGGCATTTATATGAGGTATAAAAATAATCACACTTTGCATCCATTTTCATACATTCATCAATGTGATTCTGCCCCAAATTTTCCAATCTTTTTCTCTTGTTGCCACTAGCCAGTCAGCCAGACCACTAGGTACACCCCATGAGTTCTCATATATTCTAAATTTTGGGTAATTTTCTGCCCACAGAAAATGGAAAAATAGGTACATTGCCCAAAATTGTGCTCAGTGGGAGGATTTCATCTGTCACTGTCTTTCCAGGCCATCCCTTACTGAGGTTGTAATGCAGCTGCCAGTGTCCATTTTCAGTTTGCACCCACATACAAAGCTGATTTGTGACCCAAAAAGCTTGGGTCATTTCCTCTTCTACCAGCTGTTCAGGAGTGACTCCCCAGACAACTACAAGTGTGCACTGAGACAGATGTGCCGATGCAACAATGGCGAATGGCATGGAGGTTTGAGATACCTGCTGACACTGGCTGCTGTTCATGTCACCTGGTATATACACTTCCAGAGTAGTATTCCCAAGTTCTGTATCAAGGAAGCAAGGCAACATACCAGGTATGGTGCCTTCACTTTTGTGGTGGTATATGGATTTTTTTTGCCACAAAACCAATTACCACAAAATTAATGGCTTAAAACAATGAAAATTTATAATCTCACAGTTCTATAAGTCAGAGGTCTGGGTGGGTTCAGCTTGATCCTCTGCTCTGGGTCACACAAAGCTGAAATCAAGTTGGTGGGCCTGGACTTCTATCTGCTGGCCATAGAAGAGAATCTGCTTTCATGCTCATTCAGTTGCTGGCAGGATTCAGGTGTATGCAACTGTAAGGCTGAGATTGCCATTTCCTTCCTGAATGTCAGCTGGGAGCCTCTCTTAACTCGTAAGGCTGCTTACACTCCTTGTCATGTTGGCTCGTCCATTTCTAACCAGCAACCGTCAGTCAAGTCCTTCTCATACTTTCAATCTCACTGACCCTACTGCCACATCCCTTCTACCTGAGCCAGGCAAAATACTCTGCTTTTAAAGGCTCATGTGATTAGAGGAGCCCAGCCAGATAATCCAGGATAATTTCCCTATTTTAAAGTCTGCAACCTAGTTACATCTAAATCCCTTTTACCATGCAATGTAACATATTTCTATGTTCCAAAGCTTAGGGTGTGTATATCCTTGATGAACCATTCCACCTACCACAGCCTCCAAATCTGAGTTCTTATAAGGAATACTCATGAGTCATTTTTAATTTCCATTAGGAATAATTGGTAAACCTTCAAACGCATGAAACTCTAAAATTTCTGTCAATAACTTAGAATCTTTACTTGTGAAAATAAGATAAATGATTTTTTAAAATTTGCGTACACTAAGGTTCATTCTTTGTGTGGTAAAATTCTATAGGTACATGCATAATGTTGTATAGCTACCATTGCAGTATCACACAGAATAGTTTTACCTGTTTGCTTCACTTATGTATTGCTTCCCCCATCCCCCTGTACCCTTAGCAACCACTGATCTTTTTATAGTTTTGCCCTTTCCAGAGTGTCATATAGTTGGAATCATACAATATGTAGGCTTTTCAGATTGGTTTCTTTCACTTAGAAATATGCACTCAAGGTTTCTCCATATCTTTTTATGGTTTGAGAGCTCATTTCTTTTTGTTTCTGAATAATATTAATATTCCTTTAATATGGAAAGGCAGTGCCACAATTTGTTTATCCATTCACCTATTTAAAAAATATATTTTTTGGCTTTTTGTAAGCTCTTAAGAACATCTTGATTGCTTTCAGTTTTTAGCAATTGTGAATACAGATGTTCTAAACATTCATGCACAAGTATTTTGTGGATATAAGCTTTCAACTCAACTGTGTGAATAACTAGGAGCATGACTGTTGGATTGTATAAGGCTATGTTTAACTTTGTAAGAAACTGACAAATCTTCTAAATTGGTTGTACCAGTTTGCATTCCCACCAGCAATGATTGAGAGTTTCTGCTGCTCTGTGTTCTTGCTAGGATTTGATATTGCTGCCATAAACATTGTTAAAAAAAAAATCTGTCAAAATCTCTTCTTTCAATTCTTTGTGATATATACCTGTTCAAAAAGAGTGAAATTACTATGTTATGTGGTAGCTGTATTTTTAATTTTTTGAGGAAACTCCGCACTGTTTTCTATAATGGTTGTACCAATTTTTATTCATCAACAGTGTACAAAGTTTCTTTTCTCTTCACATCCTCGCCAATACATTTGTCTTTTTATTTATTTATTTATTTTTATTTCAGCATATTATGGGGGTACAAATGTTTAGGTTATGTATGTTGCCTTTTTTATAGTAGCTATTCAAATAAGTAAGAGGTGATATCTCACAGTGTTTTGATTTGCATGTTCCTGGTGCTTTTTGATGTTGAGTCTTTTTTATGTATCTGCTGGTCATTTGTATGTCTTCTTTTGAGAAATGTCTAATCTTTTGTCCATTTTTAAATTGGATTATTTGTTTTCTTGCTATTGAGTTGAGTTCCTTATATATTTTTTATATTAGTCTTTTATCAGATGTATGATTTGCAAATATTTTTTCCCATACTGTAGATTGTCTCTTCACTTCCTTGATTTTTTTTTCTTTTGCTTTGCAGAAATTTTTTAGTTTTGATGCAATCCTATTTATTTATGCTTTTGTTGTCTGTGCTATTAGGGTTATATTAAAAATATCATTGTCCAGAAGAACGTTAAGAAGTTTTTTCCCTATTTTTTTTTGATTAGTTTTATGGTTTCAGGTATTACATTCAAGTCTTTAATCCATTTTGAGTTGATTTTTGTATGCAGTATGAGATGTGTCCAGTTTCATTCTTTGGCATGTGGACATACAGCTATCCCATCACCAATTTTTAAAGATTCTATTTTTTCCCCATTGTGTGGTTTTGGAAGCTTTGTCAAAGATTAATTGACTATGAATGCTTGGATTTAATTTTGGGTTCCCTATTCTATTTTATTGCTCAATGTGTCTGTTTTTAAGCCAATACCATACTATTTTGATTAGTATAAATTTGTAGTATATGTTGAAATCAGGGAGTGTGATGCTTCCAGCTTTGTTCTTGCTCAAGATTCCTTTGACTATTCTGAGTCTTTTGTGGTTCTATATGAATTTTAAGAATTTTTTCTGTTTCTTTGAAAGATGCCATTGGAATTTTGATAGCAATTGCATTGAATCTGTAAGTTGGTTTGCATAGTATGGAAATTGCAACAATATTCATTCTTCCAATCCCTAAATGAGGGATATATTTCCTTTTATTTATGTCTTCTTAAATTTCTTTCATCAATGTTTTATAGTTTTCAGTGTGCAGATCTTCCCCTCCTTGATTAAATTTACTTCTAAGTATTTTAATTTTTTGTACTTATTATAAATGGAATTTTAAAAAATTTCTTAACAATTTTTCTGCTTCCTTTCTGATTTATATGCTTTTCTCTTTCTTTTCTTTTCCTTTCTTTTTTTTTCTTTTCTTTCTTTTCTTTTTTTCCTTTTTTTTTTTTGCCTAATTATTCTAACTGGGACTTCTACAACTATATGGAATAGAAGTAGTGAGAGTGGTTATACTTGGCTTTTTCTTGATTTGACAGGAAAAGTTTTCAGCTTTTCACTGTTAAGTGTGATGCTATCTGTGGGCTTCTTACATTGGGCCTTTATTATGTCGAGGTACATTCTTTCCACAACTATTTTCTTGAGAATTTTTATCATGAAAGGATGTTGAATTTTGTTGAATGCTTTTTCTGTATCTATTAATATGATCATATGACTATTTTTTTTTTGTTAATGTAATGTACCACATTTATTTATTTGTGTATATTGAACTATCCTGGCATCCCAGGAATAAATCTCAGTTGATCATGGAGAATGATCCTTTTAATATACTGTTGAATTTGGTTTGCTAGTATTTTTTAAAGGATTTTTGCGTGTATGTTCATTGGGGATATTGGCCTGCAATTTTATTTTCTTGTAGTATCCTTTTCTGGTTTCAATATCAAGGTAATGCTGACCACAGAAAATGAGTTTGGAAGTGAACCTTCCTAATCAATTTCTTGGGAAACTTTAAGAAGAATTGGTGTTAATTCTTCTTTAAATATTTGGTAGATTTCAGCAATGAAGATGTAAGGTCTTGGGATTTTCTTTTTTGGGAGATCATTTTTTATTTCAATAGATTTAGTGGGTACAAGTAGACTTTTGTTACATGGATATATTGCATAGTGGTGAAGTCTAGGCTTATAGTATTCCCATCACTCAAATAGTGTAATTTTTCATCCCTCACCACATCCTACCCTCCCCCTTTTAAGTCTCCAATGTCTGTTAGGCCACTCTGTATGATCATGTGTACTTACAGGTTATAAGTGAGAACATGTGATATTTAATTTTCTGTTCCAGAGTTACTTCACTTAGGACAATGGCTTCCAGTGCCATCCAAGTTGCTACAAAAGACATTATTGCATTCTTTTTTATGGCTGAGTAGCATTCTGTAGTATGTATATGCCACATTATCAAATCACCCACTGATGGATACTTTGGTTGATTCTATATCTTTGCAATTGTGATTTCTACTGTGATAAATATACAGTCTAAGCATCTTTTGTTATGATGTCTTTTTTCCTTTGTGCAGATACCCAGCAGTGGGATTGCTGGATCAAATGGTAGAGGTATCTCCATACTGCTTTCCATAGAAGTTGTACTAATTTACATTCCTACCAACAGTATATAAGCATTCCCTTTTCACCACATCGATGCCAACATCTATTATTTTTTGACGTTTTAATAATGGCCATTCTGACTAGAGTAAGATGGTATCTCATTGTGGTTTTAATTTGCATTTCTCTTATGATTAGTAACATTGAGCATTTTCTTATATGTTTGTTGGCCATTCATATATCTTCCTTTAAAAAAATGCCTGTTCATGTTATTTGGTTTTATTTGTTTGTTTGTTTTCTGAGTTGAGTTCCTTTTAGATTCTGGATATTAGTCCTTTGTTGTATGAATAGATTGTGAATATTTTCTCCCATTCTGTAGATTGTCCATTTACTTTGCTGATTATTCATTTTGCTGTGCAGAGCTTCTTAGTTTAATTAAGTCACATTTATTTAGTTTTGGTTCTGTTGCATTTGCTTTTGGGGTCTTAGTCATAATTCTTTCCCTAGGCCAATGTCCAGAGGAGTTTTTCATAGGCTTTCTTCTCTTAAGAGAATAAAGTAATTGGAGTGGGCAGTCTCAGTGATATATTAAAATTGCTTCAGCATGAGTATACTGATATTGTGGCCTTTGGTTTTCCAAAGAAATTATTTTTTTTAGCTTGTTAACCACCCACCCCTCTGTGGTCCATTATATTTTGGCTTTTTTCTCTTATATTCTACTAAGTCTGACTCTCAGGCCATTGCCTTCTTTGTATAAATTAATAATAATAATATTTTACATATTTTATAACCTCATGACATAAGTCAGAAAAAAGTATGAAATTCAAATTTATAAGATTTCTTGTTTCTATACTATATCTGCTATATGACCTTGGTAAGTCATTTAACCTCTCAGTTTACTTCTAATGAATCTAAAATTTTCTTCATGTTAAAAATGAATGACTAGATGTTTTAGCTGTCAAAGACTAAGTTACTATTCCCAATGATGAAACTAAAGCTATATATTTTCCCTTTACCTATGGAGATTCTTACCCAGAGAATATAGACTCATAAATAAAATTAGAGCCTATTGCTGCTTTTGCCAATTTTTGACCCAGGAGTGAAAAAATAGGGTCTCTGGCCTAAAGGAGAGTAAGGGTTATAATTTTCTTTTCTCCAGGCAGAGTAGAGAATGAGCAGAAACTTGTAGCCATTGCCCCAATAGTAGGAAGGTACCTAAAGATCACTGGGTCAAAAATTTTCAGGAAGGAACAAGAATTTTATCAGTGGGTATCAGTAGGTGTTATCCACTCTAAATGTGAGGACAGGAGTGTGTGCCTTATTACCTCAGGCTGTCCCAGAGAATGAACGTGTAATTACATGTACACAATATAATTACTGTGTGGCATCACTTGCTAATTACGATTTATCAAGTGTAACATTGAGAGGGTGAAGGCAAGATGGTGGACAAGAAAAACCACCAGCCAGAGTGTCTCTGCAAGAAAGAAAGATTTTAGATGAAAGTGAAAAAAACAAACAGGCAGATAAACATAGATCAGATGGAGGTCAGAAGGGAAGGTTGCCTGAAACTACAGGAGACTCCATGGGAAGAAGTTGCAGAGCAGAATTGGAAGGAGAAAGGTATCGGCAGGGTCTAAACCCCGAGAGGCTTGGAGACCAGCGAGAAGGGTAGGTGGAGCGGTTAGATTTCTCCTCCCTTGCATCTCGGATTGCTGGTGGGCTCCTGAGCTGCTGGAGAGACCTGTGAAAACCAGCCCAGAGACGGCTGCTGCCTGTGAACGGTGAGCCTCTTGCAGATAGGGCACCAGGCTCCCAGCTCCCTCAGGGCATATCCCAGCCCACAGACCCAAGCTGATTGGCAGGCGCCATATTTCTTCATTCTCCCCCTCCCCTCCCCTACCCATGGCTGCTGAGAGATACCATTTAGCCACCCAGAGGCATCTGCAGGGAAGGGGACCTTTCCTTTTGTGATCCTACAGTAGACTATGAGCTCCCTACCTGCCGGCCCTCCCAGGTGCTGCTTGCCTGGTGACTCCAGCAAAGTAGGGCAAATCCTGAGGTGGAGACACATTGATCCAGCTTGGGCACCTTGTGGGTGACTTGAGACTAGCACTCTTCTCCCTAGCAGAGTCAAGAATTAATCTTCAGGGCCTAGGGGATAGACATGTAGGCCAGATCCCATACATCCAAGTCTCAATCATATTGCCAGGGGGCACAGAAGAGATATTTGTGAACTGGTCTACTGAGGTGTGTGTGCCTTCAGGGTCAGATCAGAGTGGGTCCTAGCTGCAGTGTGCTCGAGGGGCAACCCTCCTCCCATGGGATGAACAAGTGCTCCCAGATCAGGCTGAGATCCTCGGCAGGGAACCTCCCAGCTCACATCACAGTTAGGAGAGATCCACTGGCTTGAAGTCATGCCTGCCGGCAGAGGCCTGGAAGAAATCATGGAATAGGGGAGGGTGGAAATAAGTGAGGCCTGCTCCAGACTGCAGGTCTCAGGCAGCCCCACCTCTACACGCAGACTTTTTGGCTGAGTAGGGCCCTCCCTGTCAGCTTTGCCCAAGAGCAGAGAACAGATCTTTGACCCTTGCTAAGTATTTGTGGATCTTGAGGGCAGGCTCATCCAACCCAGACCCACGCAGCCTTACTCTCCCACCTCCCCCTGCTGAGGTGGAGGATGAGGACACACCTGGAAGTCCCAGCCGCCCAACCACCTGAGGCACTAGAGTGCCTCTTCAGAGGAATGAGAGCTGGTTACAGGACCAAAAACAACATTGCAGCTTCAGGAAACATATCTAACCCACAAGGATGCATTCAAACTCAAGGTGAAGGGTTGAAAAACAATATTTCATGCAAACGGAAGCCAAAAGAAAGCTGGCATAGCAGTTCTGATTTTGGATAACTTAGTCTTCAAATCAACAAAGGCAATGAAAGACAAAGATGGTCACTATATAATGGTGACATGCACAATTCAACAAGAAGACATAACAATTCTAAATATTAATTTATCTAACTCAGATGTACCCAGATTCATAAAGCAAATCCTACTTGATCTAAACAAAATAATAAACAGCAACAGCATAATAGCCGGGAATTTCAACACCCCTCTGACAGAACAGGACAGATCCTCCAAACAGAAAATAAACAAAGAAATAATGGACTCAGAACTCTAGAACAAATGGGCCTAACTGACATTTACAGAACGTTCTACCCCCAAATCACTGAATAGGTGTTTTTCTCATCAGTCTGGGATTCAGGAGTGGATTTCACTCTCTCCCTCTTCCCTTGCCCTGTGGATCTCCTTCTCTGGCATCTGGCTGCAAAGCAGCAGCACAAACTAGTCAAGCTTATCAGCAATGGCACTGTAGGCTGGGAGCTTCCCTGCCCAGGACCCTGCCCTGTACCAACCGTGTGGCTTTCCTGTGACTTAGACCCACACCGCATTCTCCTTTCAGTTCTGTCGGTGTGGGCTCCCTTGCCTCCCAAAATTAGTTCACAAATCCCCCCTGTTGACCCCCAAGTGACAAAATTAAGTCCTTGGTGTATGGGATCCAGACTGTGGGCCTGTCCTTTGATCTCCCAAGTTCAATCCCTGCATGTGCCAGGGAGAAGTGTGCTGGCCTTGAGTTTTCCCGTGGAGTGCTCAAGCAGGTTTAGTGTCCCTCCATGTCAGGGTATGCCTTGATCTGCTGGGACAGGCTATCAGACAGCACTAGGGGGTGATGGCAGGTAGGGAGCTCACAGTCTGAGTACCTCTTGGTCTCCTGCAGGTCTTAAAGAGGAAAGGAGTGAGCACAAATCTCTGTGGAAGCCTCAGTGTTTTGGGCATGCCAATAGAGGAGAAGCAGCCACGCCTGAGAGCCCCAGCTCAATCATCCCTTGGGGCACCCATGCTGTCTCGCATGGGAACTGCCATGGCTATCTCAACAGCTATGAGCAGGGGAGAGAGGAGTCTGAATGGAGGAAAGCTGTCGCTCTGGTCCCCTTTGTCCCAAAGGGCTTCCCTGGCTTGCTGCACTCTCTTCTCCCCTGAAGGTATTCCACCCTGAATGTCCAAGCTCTGGTATCGCACAGTTCCCCTGGCACCCACTGACCCCATGTGGCAACTGCAGTGTGAGAAGGAGTTGGAAAATGTTTGTGTCGAGACCAGTGACAAGAAAACTGAAGGAGTGAAGATACCTGGGGATGGTAGAGGTGCACAATGAGTAGAAAAACAGTATGGTTCTGTGGTGAGGGATTGTGACCCCAAGGGGGCTGGCAGCCCAGTGCTCTGTTCTCAGGAAGCTCCCAGTTTACTGGTGGCAGCAGCTTTCAGGCTCATGAAAGCAGAGAAGCTCTCCGACAGTTCAGGAGCCTGTAGTCTGCCAGAGGTGTGAGGTAGGTGTAGTCCCCACCTACCCTTTTCATGGGCTCCAAATTCCTTGGGCGTTGATCCCTGCTGAACTCTTGATCCTTCTTATTCTGCTTAGTAGCTTCTTCCCAAGAAGCATCTAGTAAGTTCTGGCACTTTTCCCTCAGAATTGCACCTGTAATATGTTTTTTTTTTTCCCCATCTAAAACTTTCCCTCTTTCTGAAATGATCTGGTGACCAATGTCTCTAGTTAGCTATCTTGACCAATCAACAGATTTTTAATGACTGATTCAATGTTTTTAATGGTTAGCTTCATTCATGTTTTCTCTTTCATTTTGATTTACTTTTGGTAAGTTATATTTTTAGAAAAATATCTTTTTTAAATTTGTGCAGGTCTCTCCTCTGTCTTGCTCTGCACTTTAAACTCCAGACACCGTAGTATCTAAAGATTCCCAACTCTATCTCCCTGACATCTATTGATAAAAAGTCATTGACGGTATTCTTTTATCATATTTAAAATTCCTGCTTTATCTGTAGTTATGACTCTTTTATTGTAAATGTTCATTTTCTTTGGTAAATCTTGTTATAAATTTTTCAATTTTCTTAGACTTGTCAAAGAACCATATTTTGTATTAATTGATTTTATTTTTATCTTTATTTTCTATTTTATTAATGTTTGGTATCATGCTTATTTCATTTTTATACTTTCTTTGAATTTAGTCTATTGTTATTTTTTTGACTTGTAAGCATCACCCTTAATTTACTGTATTTTATTCTGATTTTTTTCTCTATGCCCTGTCTTTTATTCTCTCTTTTTTTCTCTAACCTACTGAGTAACAACTAACCTGCAAACTGTAAGTTTTGCTCCGTTGTAATTTTATTATCATTATTTTCCATATATTTTCTAATATCCAGGACAATTTCTTTCTCTTTTTTTGTTCATAAATTATTTAGAAGTGTTGTTATTTTTAAATTTCCAATATCTTTCTCATTTTATACTTATTATCCATGCATTCCTCCAAGTTTATTCCTCTGATGAAAGTCTTCCTCCGTATAGAATTAGACATTCACCTTTTATACCCCTATCAGTCTCTAGGCCATCTTTGTAGTTTTTCCAGTTTAAACATGGCTCACACTAGACCATACATCAGGCCCCAAAAGTTTGCTCACAGTGTTTGCCCAGAGTTCTTGGAAAATATGGAAGACTGAGGGTGAATTGGGCTAGCAACCCAGTTGTCCAGTGGGTTTCTTTTTCTTTTCTTTTCCCAATTGTACACTTACAAAACAGAGACAGATCATCAAGCAGTTCAGTAATCTGGGAACCGTTCTTCATAAAACTATAGTAACCTCTAAGCCCCAGGATGATTTTTATTTCTCCACAATTGGTGGGGCACTGCCAACTGGTGTTATTTGGTAAATTTCCAATACTGGTGCTCACTCTGTGCTAGAACATTCTGTGCCTAACATATTTGAGGACAACTGGGAAGAAATGGGAACTGGTAATTCTAAATCTGTCCTCTCCAAACTGTTCAGTAGTTTAAGTAGTGGTTACTCATGTTTCTTCCAAGCCCTGCAGAAAATAATTACTTCATCTGATTAAACCAATACTCAGGCTAATTGGTATCCCTAATTACCTTTTTTGTTAATCAATGAAAAGTGACAGTTATCCTGAAATATTTTGTATTTTGTTTCAAAATGGTAGACTCCCACAGAGCATAGTATAGAAGTTCTTTATTGTCATAAACTATGGGTATTTTCCTAAATGTTTTAGAGTGGAAAGGAAGAGAGTGAAGGGTCTTTGAAGACAAGGGAAAGGGAAAAAGTTTCTATTTCTGTGTGTGTGTGTGTGAGAGAGAGAGAGAGAGAGAGAGAGAGAGAGAGAGAGAGAGAGAGAGAAAGAGAGAGAGAGAGGAGAGAGAGACAGAGAGAGAGAGAGAGAGAGAGAGAGAGAGAGAGAGCGAGAGAGGAGTCTAGGAGAGTAGGGAAGAGGACAAAACAAGAAGGGCTCAAGATTAGCCAATCCTCACTCTCTGAGAGTGGACCACAGAGAGGGCAAGACCTTAGAAACCTGCACAGTAATTCTGAGTCAGCTGGACCCTAGTCACAGGGACTCACTTCTTCAGCAAATATTTCCATGCTCTACTGTGACAAATGAGTAGCAAAGCTGCCAGATCTGAAGGGGTGTGCCTGCTGGGACAATAAAATTTCAGTGATACACCTGGAGCAGTAACTGGAGAAAATTCTGGGAAGCTCTGGTGCCACCTAAGTCCCTGGAAACTTCACATATACTTGGGGAGTAGGGGGAGAAGGAAGGAAGGGGGCAAAAGAAGAATGGAGATATTAATCAAATTTTAGTCAATTTAAAGAAAAAATCTTTAGTTTTTGCTTACTTAAGATTTTCATCAAGGCTCATATCTTCTAAAGAATGGTAAACTTTATACACTAGAAAAGATCACAAAAACTGCTAACACTAATGTCTTTATAAATTAGGCCTACTTTATTATTAGCTGGAAATAAGTGAATTGCCAATGCCTAATATTTATGTATACCTCAACTGTCTGGTATTTTATTAATAGCTCTGAACATCAATGATAACAGAGATAAGTTTTCGTTTTTTCAATTCCATTCACATTTATTAAAATGTCTTTTAATTAAATGTCCCTTTACCACAATTCCTGGGATCAACTTAGAAATATTTATTAAAGTTGAAAATGCAAATACTCATGAACCAACAATTCTGCTTCTAAGTATGTACTCTGGAGAGAAACATGCATATGTGCAAAGGACAAGGATACAAATATATTCATTGCAGTACTGTTCGCAAGGGCAAAAAGCTGGGGAAAATTTTAATATCTATCAATAGGAAAATGATTATACAAATTGTGGTATATTTATAAAATGACACATGAGGCAGTTAAAATGAATGAACTAGACTCATATACACCAATATGGACAGATCTCAAAAGCATTATATTGAGTGGAAAAAGCAAATTACAAAGTGATATCATTTGTTTAAACTTTTAAAATGCATAAAACAATACTAACATTTTTTATGGATTATTGAATACGCAAAAAGTATGAAATTTTTTTAAAACCTGGACAAGATATAGACTAATTCTATGAGACATTGCTTATAGTGAGAGATGAAAATGCAACTGTAGATTGAATACTAAGGGGTCTTTAACTATATCAGAAATGCTTTGTTAAATTAAAGCATCTATGGCAGATAGAACAAAATTTTAACATTTTTTATTTCTGGATGGCACATTGGTATTTGTTATAATATTGTCTGCCCTCTATTTCAGAATTTTACATAATTTTTTTAAAAGTGATTCCTCCTCCCCACTCTCCTATAGCTCTTCCATACAAGATTTCCAGTCATTCTTTAATTCCTTCATTGGATATTTATTGAGCATCTTCTATGTATTATGTTTGAGAAAGCTTAAAACCTCCTTTGCTAAATATTTATGTAGACAAATAGTATGAGATACCACCATCTAAATGCTCCCAAAGGGGCTGACCTCAAGCTGCATGGGGGGTCAGGGGTGTCAAAGGGAGGGGATATTGAATTTCACGGGGCATTAGGAAGGCTTCTCAGAAGTGGAGAAACATTTTCATTTGTGCTGGGCCTTATTGAAGTCCCCTTCATCCTTCAGGTACAGTATTCCAGGCTGAGGGAGAGATATGAAACTGTATAGTGCACTCAGAGAGTAGTAAGACATTGTGCTTGAAATCAGTGGAGGAGAAGATATCTAGAATAGGATGTTAATGTCAAATGTTTCACAACTTTAAGATGGATAAGATCTCAGCTGATGCTCTCCAGCATCCTAGTTCCAGCCTAGGATGAGAGAGGAAACCAGGCTACACAGTGATGATAAAATGAGACCTACTGCTCATTACAGAAGTGTGATGGTAAAGAGAAAAAAAAATGCGGTAGTAGCTTTAAAAGAAAGAAAATTGATTCATAAATGTATCTGAAGTTTAGTTTTAGTTCTATTACATATATATGACTTTCAGATATATAACATACAGAGAATCAGACTTATAAGAAGATAGGTTATTTGGGAGCTTTCAATAAAGAGAAGCATGACAGAGTTCTGACTTTTAGCAAAGGGAAAAGATCTATGAAATATCTCATTATCAATTATGCTGTTCATTTCATTTACATTTGTATCCAATACTGGACTGAAAGAAGCTTTCATAAGCAATTCTGTAAGGATGAAGTTCTAGGGTTTGTAGAACAAAAAACACAGAATTTTTAGGCAAGGGTATTTTTTTTTTTTCTGCTGAATGGGGTTTCCACAGCTTGAGAAAAGAAAGTCATGTTTTGGTTAACTGTTAACTCTTTTGGGAAAACAAAAAGGGGTGTTAATGAGAATTCTTTGAGTCTGTAAAGGCTATATAATACATAATAGGAATAAAGAGAAGGCAGGCAGTCCGGGGAGAGTGCTGATTAAATTGCATGTTGTGGAGGAGTGCTTGGGGAGTTTTGAGATGGCCAGAAATAGAACTGTTTCTCAAACTTTCTAGGCAGACCAGGTGCCACCCAATACAGGGACTAGGTTTTTTCTCTGTGCACAGCTGGCGGTGGGTGGAACAGTTGTATCCACCCAAGCTGCGAATTGAAAACCAATTTCTTTGAAATTGTCTCAGTTTGAATGTTTTCTCTTTCTCCTCTCACTCACCAGCTAGCCACGAGCCCGGGATGTTTTCAGTTTCTGGAACTACTAAGGGCAGCAAGCATACTGTACCATTCCTTTCTACCTGATCCATCTTCACATTTATAGTATGAAACACATTATGAAACACATTTATTTAAGCCTAGGAGCAGGTATTTCAATCTGTTTACATGAGACACAAAGGCTAAAAAAGGTTGAATGAGTTATCTTAACTGTTGAGAGGTGATGGAGGAAGTCAGTCCATAAGGTAAGTTTAGCTCCTTTATTCTTTCAATTTGGGAGAGTGTCAGTGGGAATTATTTGGATCTCTCATACAGCCCCCCTCCTTTTAGTCCTTTTACCCAGGAAAAATCATGATATTCTGGTCAAAGTTTGGGACAGTCCTTGGTCTTTATACAAATGGTATGGGATCTGTGGCCCATGGGCAGTAACAAGCTACGCATTTTCCTCTTTGACTTCTAGGTTCTCATGAAGTAGGTCTTTACTGTCTTTGCCTCTTGTCATACACACATCTTGGTGGGTGGGGGAGGCTAGTCATTTCCACCCTCTACTGAAAAGGGTATGTGTGTGATGGTTAAAGGTGTAGGTTCTAGAGTTTATAGCGCCTGGGTTCTAATCCCAAATCTTCACTGACTCTTCTACAGTACTTGTGCTCATCTTTGAAATGGTTATGTAGAAAAACCCATATAAGAGCTACTACACGCTCTGTAGTGGTTTTCATAGTGGCTATGCTTCCTGGGGTATGCAAGGCATTCATTAGAGCAGAGAAAGAATAATTAGGGCTTCTCTTTATATCATTTAATATAAAATGCTAAGTTTTCTATTAATCAATGTGTGGATTAACACTGGTTCCCACACTCATTGACATCTCAGACAGTAAGCCAGGCCCCTAAGGCATCCTGAAGGAAAAACGGAAGTTTCTCAATGTGGAGGTGTTGACAGTGAGGCTCTCAACTCATCTAATTTTACTATCTTGTGACAAAGTTACAGTTTGCCTGCCATGTATTGCCACCAAGGCAATTATTTTCATACATGCAAGACCTAGAAATATTTCAATTTTTAAATGCTTTCTACTGTAAGGTGAAATGACTTTGAAAATCTGTTCTACACAGAGGTTTGCCACTTGTGACAAAATATTTAAAATCATTTGTGAAATTAAAAAGTTACACACTTTTATTTAATAAAAAGATAAATATTTGTTAAATATGTATGTGTGAAGGAAATGACTTTCAGCAGTATGCTATCTGAAAAATATACATGTATTTTTCCATATATATATTTTTTTTTTCACCAAATACGTACTTCTCAAAGGAAAAGGTGACATTTAAACAATAAGTGAGAAAGTAAATGCTATTTTAAAGATCTCACTATACAGAGAGCACTTCAAAAATGGATATTTAGAAATGTTTCCATTGCTCTGTAATTTATTACTGAAAATAATGTGTCACCTTTAAAAATTCTTGTACTTACAAAATTCTATGTACTTAGAAGACTGGTAATCTGAATTTCTTTACCTGTTTAAAAATCTTCCAAATGAAGTTATTCAGTGAATTTTGAACCCATTTGTTTAAAAAAAATCAGAAAATCATGACTTTCCAATTTGTTTATTAAGAACAATGGATTAATATCAAGAAAGAAGGAAATTTTCTATCTGAATTTTAACAAAAATTTGCGTATAATTGGTAGATGAGATTGAAAAATGAGTTTCATAGTTAAGTAAGCATAGCTAGTAATATACTTCTGTTTGAAGCTATGTATGTTTTTGAGCTAGCTTTTCAACTATGACAGCAAATAAAACCATATATTAAAATAACTTAGACTTAAAACTAAACCTTCAAATAGCTGAATCATAAAGTTTAAGCCAAAATTTTTAAAAAATGAAGAGACATAATCTACCACATTCATTATAAACAGTATTCTAGAAGGAGTGAAAAAAGCTTGTCTTACTAATTAAAAAAGAATATTTAAAATTATGGTGTCATTTTGTCTATATGTCATCCTTTTAAATTTGTTTTATAATGTACCAAATACTTTAAAATATCAAATACTTTAGTAGCATGTTAAGAAGAAGTAGATCTACACGTATTGAAAGTGCATGCTCACAACTATTTTACTGTTGGGCATACTTAAGCAGAAAGATTGCTTAGTTATCCTAAAAAAGAATATAAGCAGGCACTGATAATGTTGGAGACTCATTCCTGGAAGTAGGAATTCAAATTAGGTAATTTCTTTGCAGGGTTATTATATTGTAGCCCTGTTCAATCTTGCTCTCAGGAACTCTCATTAGTAATCATTCTTTTCTTCTCTTTAAATCCCAGACATTGTGATGCACTTCCAACCATATTTTCCTCCACTTACTAGCCATGCACTTGTTGCTGAGTAAAACTTTCATCTTAAGGTATAAAATGATAATCCTCCCTTGTGTGTATATACCAGTTCCAGGAGTATTACTTTCATACCTTTTAATAGCATTATTAAGTCAAAATTGTTTGCCAGAAAATTAAATAAAAGACAGGAACATGGATAACAGCAGAGAAACAATGTAAGTTGTAGAATTCACTCCATTGAGGACAGACTGTAAGAGAACTCACTAGCTACATCTGTAGCTCAAGAGAGAGCAGAACAATCTGTCACTATATTTCTCAATGACTATAAAAACTTTTTATTAACATGTATTCAAAACTAGAAAAGTCAATTGAACTGATCCAGCCTGACACTGAATTGCACTCTTCATACAAAATCCCTTTGACTAAGCTCTACTTCCTCCCTATCAGAACAGGGGATCTGCATCTCCTTGCAATCTCTGGATGTAGACTGTTCTGTACCTCAACTAAACTGTAAGTTTCTCTAGGGTGGGGACCATCTCATAGGTTGCAGGACTTTTTATGCATCCTCTGTATTCATAACTTGAAACTAGTTGTGCAATAAAGCTTTAAGACATACTAATATTTGTTAAGCTGCATGTTAGAGTTGGCTGGTGAAAGGAGGCAGCAATGCTTGTAAAGTAGATCACAATATTGACTCCCAAGTAATTTAATGTTATTTTTGGTTTTGAACATGAATGTATCTGACACTTCTGTGATATACACATTTCAAGAGTGCATATTAAATTATTCTGTGAAAACATAATTCAAAAGAACTTGAAACGAAACTGGATCAGTTCCTTACTTCAGTGCTTTTAGGAGGCTCTACTCTCTTTTTCTCTTGGTGCTAATGACAGATCTCTAAAGATCATGTAATTTGAGCAAAACTATTCAAATTCTGCCTCAATTTACTGATCTCTCTGGGAGGAAAGTTATTTAAGTCTGTCCCTCCTCTTTACTCCCTGCTGTTTTCCCTCTTCTTTTTATTAGAGCTAAGCTACTTTTGAGGACTACTGAAAAAAATTCTTATCTTCCCTTCCAGCTGAAATGCATAAAACAATACATAAGCATTCACTGAAAAAGAAAGATTTGTTATTAAATATAAACACCAAAGTCTGTGTTTATATAAAACTGAAGTACCCCAGAGAATTTAGCTAGGAGAAGTCATGATAAATGAAGCTCTGGTCCACCGTCTTTTCTAGGCTCCCTCTGTTTACCTTTTGGTTTTAAGCACTAGGTTGAGAGGGTTGATTCCCAGGAGTTCAAACAATTAAAATGATTAACTCTTCTGCAAGTTCCAAAGACCCTAGTGCATTTTTAATACTAACGTAACCGAACGTATAACAAAATCTCTTGGTGCTCTTTTCTGCTTATTTTCCCATTAAAAAAATGTGGATGATTCTCCTTTCCCTCAGCTGTGTCTTTTCTCCAGATAGCACCACACTGAAGGCAAGGGGGTTGTATGGTGACTGTCCTTGAGTGCTAAAGATAGCACATGGCACCTTTATTACATTCCCTTTATAGAAAAATACTCATGTTTCTTATCTGTTAAAAAATATTATTTTCCAGGCTAGTTTTTCTCAGTTATTTTCAATTTCTATAGCTAATCCTGTATTTCATTTAAAGAGAGGTGAAAATTGACATATTTTTAGTTAATAGTTTAAAAATGTCAATTTAAACAGGGTTCAGAGGACCAATGTATTTTATTATGCTTCTTGGGAGGGGAAATGATGCTGATAAGATTTCAGGAGCTTACAGGAGGAACGCTGCTTCAGACATGCACGTACAGGCTGAGGACTCTTAGTAGATGATGCCAAAATGCACTGATAAGATTTGATAACATTTTTATTAAAAGTAACAGAAAAAATGCAAAATATGATATATTGAATAAGGCTTTTTCCCCCTCATGAAAGGATATAAAATGAGAATATGCTAGTGGTACATACTACAGGCTTAGAAATAAATTTTGAGACTACATTGTCTAGGTTCATTTTAACTCTCCATCTGAAAAACTATTTCCCATCATTTCCTTGGTTTCTCACTGTCTTCCTTTTCCCTATCTGTGAAGCATCATGTTTTCTATGGTTCCTTTGCAAAACCTGATTGGATAGGCTCTCTCCTAAGAACATTCTACTACTATAGAAGAATATGAATTAATATAATAATTTAAAAAATTGTTCTCAACTTGGGAGAATCCAGGGAAAATTTCTGAGGAAAGTAAAATTTTTAGAAATTAAGAGAAGAATTTTTGCTTGGTCTAATTAAGATAGACTTTTCAGCATTCATTCACACAAAGGAAAAATATTGAATTTAGTTAGTCTTCATTTGTTCTGTTAGCATGTGTGTATGTGCGTGTGTGTGCGTGCACACATGATAAGGTGTTACTCTGCTGTCTCCCTGTGTCTTTAGCTCACTTGGTCCTCCGTGGTTTAATAGGGGATATACCATATAAGTGTGCTCATTTAAATGCGCTTATCTAATTATTGATAGGGAACTCCAAATACATTTTTTTTCAGTCCTTGGGTGTTGGATATTACATTTGTTTATCTGCTTTAGTCAACATGAACACAATGTGAAGCAGCAACATCATGAAGTTTTTCTAAAGCTACAATTATATATTTCTAGTGAAGTGAGGCTCAGAAGACCTTGTTCACACAGATTTCAACAAACTGCTGCCCTGATACCAATTGCTCTCTTTCTTGTGCTTGCAGAATCACAGCTGGGTTTCCTTATGAGAAGAGAGCCCATAATAATTGCACTAAATATGCATTAAATTACTTTGCAAAATGATAGTGGCATTCATTATAAATCCTGTGTTTGAGAAGTTCAATCAGCTATTTAAATTTTCATCAGGATGCAAGTTGCCATGCAAGTTCTTGGCCAAAGGCATTCTATTTACCACATAAATATTGTTGATTAAGAAAAGCACAGATCTCTATACTTTCCTAGGGTTTCAGAAGCACACAAGCATTTCTCAGGAGCAATAAATAAAAACATGAAATTTTTAAAAATCAAAGTTGAATTTTGATATATTGTTTAGTTGGCAACTACATTTCATATGAATAATATGCCACTTCACAGTGATTTAATATTAATATTTCTCAGGAAATCAAGTTTAAGAGAGTAGAATTAGAGAACATAGAAAATGCAGTAAATTGTATTATAGAAGAGCAAAGCTAATAAATGCAAAGCAAATGATTTGCTAATTATATCTCAAGGCTTTATTTTAGTTTCTTCTATGTTAAATCTTTTGTACACCAGAACACTTAAACCAAAATTAAAATGAATGGAGTATTTGAGGTTACAGTATTTTATTTTCCCATTTCTTTTTCACATTTACCTAATCTGAGTTACATGCAGGTGTGTATCTGTATTGATTAGCTTCAGAAAACAGAGTTGGTACATTTTCTGTCTGCTGGGCTCCAGAGAGGGATCAAGGGGAAAGTGACTCCTGGTCTCTATCACAGCAAGTACTCCATTTATGGAACCCTGGGTATCTTGCAAATGCTGGCAGGAAAGAGCAGAGGGAGAGAGGGAGGGAGATAAGGAGAAAAGAGAACTGAGATTACCTTGAACTTGGCTAGAACTGCATGGTTTCTAGGTAACTGTATGGAATTTTTAAAACATTTCCCTGGAATAGTTTAGCATTGTGAGGTAAAGGGCAGGAATAGTGATTATCTGTAGAAAATATAACTGAGACTACTCACTGAACAAAGGAGAAAGCAACATATCTGGATATTGTGGTTTTGCTCTTTGGGAGTTTGCAGTACAGCTGATGTTTACATTTTCATTCGTTTTTACACTTCTAATACCCAGCAATTTCTCTTACAGTTGTAAAATAGTAAGGCTGAAAAGGACCTTAGAAAACTATTTAGATGATTCTCCCATTCCCTTTGCAAGAGATAGTTTTAATTGTGCATCCTCATAAAAGTCATGTGACATTTTGTGCACTCTGATTGTATCCATGAGAATTTAAGTCCAATGATGTGTAGGACTTTCCTGTTGTATTTGTCACTGTGCTTACTCCTTTAACTTAGAATGGTGTCTAGACACAATAAATATTTATTGAAGGAATGAATGCATATGTGCTTAGGATACTAATAGAATGAAATGGGGGCAAATGGCTTTTTAAGTCAGACAGTACACTGTATTTTCAGGGGCTCCCTCTGAGTAGAGTGAAGTTACTGAATGCAATTGGTAGGGCTACTGTTCCTAAGTGCAAAAGTAAAGATGATGGTGCTTTTCAGTTTATGTATGTGTACATAATCCTCTCTTGCTCTCTCTTCTTTAAAGATGTCACTACTAGCAAGGATGAATATCTATATGATCGAAATGTGTTTTAAAAATAATTAGCAGCCAATATAATTTTCCATTATTCATCATAATGACTTGCCTTTGTTTCCTAACTGAAAGTCTTTTGAAGGCATTGGTTAGTGAACTGTCTCTAATGCCGAGTGTCACTCAAAACTTTGGCTCCAAAAGTCTCAAATATTAATATTAGTTTACCTGCCATTGCTAACCAGGCATATTACCCCAGGCAAATAACTTTGTTTCACTGGATCTCAATTTCTCCATCTAAGGACAGTAAGTTAGGCTGTTTTGGAAGAGCTTTAAGGTTCTTTCCAGCATAACAGCCTATGAATTTGAATTCTCAGATCTACCTTGACTGCTGTTTGCAGCTTAAGGCATATTACTAAGTGACACTTCCTTGCATTTTAGAAGTGTGTCTCCTATTCCACTTAGTTGTCACACTCCAGTTGACCAGGTGACTTACCCTTACCATGTCTCTGCTCCTCTCCTGTTGGGGAGCTTCCATGCCAGTGGGCAGTGCTTGGGGCACACATGCTTCAATCACCAAGGCCAGCTGATGAGACAACTTAAGGATGGGATTGGTATCCTTGCCTTTTCATTTAGTGTTTTTTTTTCCCCAGCATATTACAGGATACAAATGTTTAGGTTATATATATAGCCTGTGTCCAACCCAAGTCAGAGCTTCAAGCTTGTCCATCCCCAGACAGTGTCCACCGCACCCATTAGGTATGAATATACCCATCTTCCCTTCCCCCTCCCACCTGTCCAATGGATTCATAAGTCAGTCATGACAGTATTGGAGAAGTTAGAAGAAAAATGTATCTAAGTTCATATCCCAAAGCAATGTGAAATACGGGTCCCTCCTTTTCCTATTCTGTGTGTGTGTGTGTGTACTTGTTGAATGGCTGTGTGTACATGAGTCTCCACCAACAAAAAGGAAAAGAAGATATAATTCTGAGCCAGAAAACCATCAGTTCTTTCATAAATATAAACGTTCTTATAAGCAAAATAAGAGCAAGATTTTGCAGCACCACAGTAGTACCAATTAGTTCACAAAGCATCTCACTAGTTGTATGGGAAAAGATTAACCCAGAAATCTAGTCTGTTCTCTAGGGTGATGAGAAAGAAGTTTTGTCTATTCACAGTGTCTTTAATCCTTCTATCCGCTTCTATATACTTCAGAAAAATGGCTCTGCTACCAAAATCTTTCCTGATTTCGAGCCTCATTTCCTTTTTCTTTCATCCATTCATTTGGTTTTAATCATACACTTTTAAAGCCTCTTAAAATTTTCTCTTTTCATGTATTTAATCACTTTTTCTATAAGTATCTGAAAGATGATTTTTTAAAAAAATTCTACTCATATAAATAATTTTAAGTTAATCATCCTGCTCATGCCCTTGTTCTTTCCCTCCCTCTCATAATATTGAGGAGTATAAGATTCCCCTGGCAAGGATTTAAACTTTGTGTGGTTAATCTGAGCAGCTGTTTATCTGATATTTGGAGACTCACTGGCACAATATCTGATTTTCAAGATAAATAAACTTACCCCTTTCTCTAAAAATTGTTGGACATTTTGAATTTTCAAAGTCAATGCCTTTGCCAGCTCTCCCCACTCCGTTGAATAAACTCATCATCATCTGCAACCTTTATCAATACACTTGTGCCAGTTTTCTGGGAAATAAAGGGCAAAGAGATTTAAGATATTATCTCCAATTTCATGGGAGAGAGACCATAAACATAAATATATTTTTAAACTGTACACTGATAACATATTCTAAATATTAAATAAGTGAGGGAAATAATAATTATTATAGGAGTTCAGAAGTCAAAGCTAGGGCACTTGGGATGCTCCCCAGAGAAGTAGTTGCCTAGACTACTATAGTTGCCTAGACTTTCATCCTATATCTTAAAACACAGCTATTTGTGAAAGTGGTCCATTTCCTCCTAAAGTCTTCACAGATGGACTTCATAAACACCAAGAATTTCTGGAAATTGCATGGGATTTTTGTTTTTATGTTCTTATTTTTTCCTGAGGGAGTCAAATTTTCAGTTCTGTTTATGCCTGAGGCTCCTGACTCTCCATGTAGGCTGATTTCTGCCTGAGGTCTTCAGCCAACTTGGTCCTTGGGTGTTTGCCTCCCCTCTGACTGAGGCACCCCATCCATTATCTGAGTTCCTGTTTTGTGAACCTGTGAATAAATTCCTGCTTGATACCTCAAATTCCCAGGAACTGAACTTCTGTTAGGCTTGTATGGATAAGTCTCTTCCTGTACAACTCCAACCCCCCAGCCCTCCCAAAAGTGAATTTTCTTTCCCTGAGCCAAGTTCTCAGAGCTGGTTTCCCAATATCTGCTGCCAGGAAACCACTTGTTTTCCTGTTCTTTTTGTTATGAACAACCACCATGGCTTGAATGGATGCTTTGAATTTCGGACAAGATAGAAAACTTTTGACTAGTCATGTTTTGATCCTGCCTCTCTTTTTCCCCTGGTTAACTCATCTGTGAAATTTGGATCTGCCTTTGGACCCATGATCTCTTACTTTAAGCTACTAAGGTCTTCAATCCTTCACTGTTGGTCAACTCTGCAGTGCCAAACACTGTCTATCCCTAGTTAGGAATTATGTATACTCCTAAATTGTCTTATAACTCTCAGACTTAAACAAGGTCTTGAAAGTAATATGACCTAATATAAATTGGGTGGGTAGTAGGGAGTTATTGAGAAATATAGAAAACATTCCAGTAAGAGGTAGGAGAAGCAATTTAAGCAAAATTAGAGAGGTGTAAATCCTATAAAACATGTTTAGGAAGGATGAAACAGTTATGTGAAATAATAAACATACTGATTTATATAGTGGTTTTGATTGGAATAGAGAGTTGATATTTTTATTTATAATATCCTTTGAAATGGAGCTTCTCAAATTTAAAAATTTTGCAAACTCTTTAGAGATTTTTGGCAATATTGGTCCCTCCGAGTCATTATTTAAAGGTTTCAATGAGTTCTATTTGTAGATGTTTCAAAATTCGGTATATCTATTACGCAAGTACAATCTTTATGGTACTTAGCTTCCGATGGGTTTTACACTGTTTTTACCATCACATTATATTTTAGAGCTACCATATGGTGGTAGAATGCCAAGATTCCAAACTAAACCTCGTTTCCTGAAATAACACACATTGGTAATACCCCATAATTGTCACACCAGTAATTTTCTACAATGCTCAAATGTATCATAAAGAATCCACTTTATTTGGCAGTTTTATATTTCTAAATGTATTTTTATTATTTAAAATATAAATATTTCAACTTTGAGCTACTATATCATGGGTTGTTTTTGTTTTATAAAATTATTATTAACAGCACAAGCCCTGACTTTTAATTTAGGGTAGGTTTAGCTTATAATTTTTAAAGTTCTTTTATGACTAGAAGCCATTTTTCAGTGGTAATTAAAATTATATTAAGTGAATCTTGTAAAATGTAACACCATAAACTGTTACAGTGGCGCTCATCTGATAAATCTTGAAAGCAATGAATGTCATTAGCACTTTAAACACATGGAAAACAAACATAAAGGAGGATACAGAAGCAAATATAATGGTAGCCCTTAAAGTTTTAAATGATTAGCAGTAATGCTTGCTTATAAGCTTAATGTCTTCTGAGAGTCTTGCATAGAGGTTAGAGGTTCTAAATATATGCTCCCCTATTTATTAGGAGGGAAGAATACTAAAATCATTTCCTGAAAATATGTCTTTGAAGAAAAGTGAAGCTATGAATTGGTTAACTGAGGATTTACCTGCAAATGGAAAAGGAAAGAAAAAAATTATGTGGGAAACAGTAGATTTTTGATAAATGTATATTGATTTTATGAGCCTTTGACTCATTCTTCAAACCTTCTTTAAGCTTCCTTAGGAGTTCCATTTCAGATCTATCTTGGATAGTATGGTCCAAGGGAACATGAGAACAGGACTGAAGTCCTTTGAGGCCCAGATTCCCCTTTGAAGAGAGACCACTAAGGCACCACTAACTAAGGTTAGTGGCGGTTAGTGTAGCAGCATAGATCGGAATCACGAGTGTATCCTACAATAGTCCACCTTTCCCTAGTGTCAGAAATGAGATTCAGCCCCAAAGGAAGTCATATCTCTAACATGCTTATGTTTACCAAATTGTGTCTGAGAAAGCCTCTGACATGAAGGCTACTAAACTTTCTATACAAAATAATCATTTTCCTCTAAAATCAAAATGTGAGATCATTTTACATGTCCTTGCCATTTCAAACATAATATTGAAAAGTTACTAGTCATAATTTTGAAGCCTGCTTAAAGCTAGGGAAAGATGAATGCCTCCATTTGAATAAAAATTATGTTAAATTTTGTCTTATTAATGTAGGGTACTATATGTTTCATACAAAATATACTATAACAGATTTTTTTATTTGTAATCTCTTAATTTGGTCTGTCCTCATACAATTTTCCTTCCCTTGAAAATTTGGTTAAAAAAGTTCTTCCTCAACATGGAGAATTTCAGTTTTAGTAGTAGATGTGGATTTTGAGACAATTTTGTAATGGAAAATGGGGATGGAGGTTGAGAAGTAATACTTCAGAGAGAGAAGCATACCAGGGGACATGCAGAGAAGAAATCATGGGAGATGAATTGTCCTGTTGCTTCTCTCTAATATGAGGGTATAGTGTCCCAGGTCTCTGAACAGGAAGAAAAAATGATAACTCTTAGAAATATATAATTGTTCATAGTACATTGTAGTATGAAAGATAAATCATCATTCTGGGACAGTGTAAATTTGTTTTCCTTTTTTTTCTTTTTTCCTTTTTGTTCACTTATTTCTTTTTTGGTCAAGGCAGAAGATAAAAATAGATTGACTAGTCCGCCATCTTATGGAAGCACCTAACACCACACCTTGAGAAGGGAGCATCTTTTCCAGCTTTCTTGCATTAAGATAAATAAAACACCCACCAGTGTCAGCAATGCATAGTAGAGGGTTTCACAAAGTTGCCTCAAGAGAGATATAGGAAGATGATACAAATAACTCGAAACTTCTCTATTAGGTGGAAAGCAGTTTAAAAGTATCAGAGGTTTTCACAAAGCCAGACCCAAGTCTTCTGCTGTGTTTTAATTTATGCTGGCCTTGGTTAGGTTCATGGATGGAGTTAATCCAGGATAACTGTCTCTTTGTTTGGGGGCATATTTGTTGAGTGGGATTAGGCCTTGATAAAATCTATTCCTTTGTAATTCTTGAAAAAAATTACAAGATTACCTCCAGTTCTATTATTGTTGCTTTTTCTCCTTCATCTCAATGTGTCAAGTACACATATTATTTTGGGTGTTGGTTTTTTTTTTTTTTTTTTTTTTGATCTCCGGTAGCAGAACTCAACAATTTAGGTCACAAGAACAGAAAGACATTGAACATTTTTAAAAGGGACCAGACTCCACTTTAGTATGTTATAAACTATAACAAAAAAGTCAACAAGCCTCTCACTAAAAACAATGGAGACAGAATATCCTGTAGTAGCTCCAGCAAGGAAGGAAAAGGAAATTGAAGTTAATTGTAGAGTATCAGCAATTATTCATTTAAAATAATATATAATGTACCCTTGTTAGTCTATTTAATATGCTATGCTTTTCTTTTATTTTAGTTAAAGCAAAAAATACTTACAGGACATTCACAGACTTCCCCCCCTTTTCCCACGTCATCAGTTCCCTAAACCCATTTCCACATAGTCTTAAATTTCTGAGGAGTGAATTTGCTCACAGCAGGGTGTTTCAAAAACATAGTGGAAATTAGAGAATGACTACTGTTTTATTCCTGGAGTTTCATTCCTAAGATTAAAAGAGGCCCATACTGTTTCTTTCCTTTATGAGGAAAGAAATGAGAAAGTCCTTTAACTGATACATCCAACTTCTTTCATCTCATTTCCTCTCAATTTCAAGACATACTTAGACACATGTGGATTTGGGAAAGAGTTTTCTTTGTATTACGCTGTTGACGGCTTTCAGTAGCATGGCATTCAACCAACTGAACCAATGTCCCATACAATTATATTCATCTGAGTCAACGTACCTCAGACAATTACATTAACAAGTGCCATATTACCTGAAGGGTTTTCTGTTGTTTGTTTCTTGACTTCACCAGATACTTATGATTTTTTTTCCACATACTTCAGAAATTTAGAAATTTAAGGTACACTCCATGCCACTCCATTATTCATAATTACAATACCATGTAGAGAGCGATCAATAGCTTCATATCTTAGCTTCTTTCCTAGCTCCATCCACCAGCCACCCTCACACCTATGCAGATGTGAGAAGGAGTTGCTACTCTTGAGTGGTCAAATTCCTAAACCATATCCCTGGTAAGCAGGAATAACATGGATTAAAAAAATTTTTTTTCATATTTTATTTTCTTCCTCTGTTGCTGAGTTCAGCTTTGGGTAGGAAATTAAAAGCCCAATTTTGCCTTGAGATATAATCTGCCCATTAATAATAATAAATATTTGTAGAGCACTTCAACCCAGTTATTATTTTTTTATAAAGAGTAAAAAGCAGCAATTTTATCAGCATGGGCCCAACTTAGAAAGATGTGATACTTTGATTTTCACTTTCTAATATTTCTTTGAGTTTAAATTCATGTGTTGTTAGCCTAACATTCTGAATGTGACTGTGAGGTAGAGCTCCTTGTTAACTCTTGTAGAATATTTATTTATCCAGAGCAACAAATAAACTTTTGTGGTTTTTAAACCACTAAGAATTGGGCTTTCCAGTTATCATACCAATGCTGAGGCACACCTTTCCTTTTTTAGTGCGTACCTTTGATTACTACTCAGTTTTCCTTCCACACTGCCCATTGTGTCTCTCTTAGTTTTATCTTCAGTTATGTTTTAGCCATGATCCTCAGTTCCTTCCCTTTAACTGGTAACAGACAATTTGGGGTCTGATTTTCAGTCATCTGGAATTCACCCAGGAATGCGGAAAGTTGTGTGCATTCTTCATTATCCCAAGGTGATCTAAATTAATGTCTCTAGTTTTAATTTAAAAGTCAAGTCTTAGTCTCTTTGTAGTCAAGCTGAGAAAGTAAAAAGGCACTAGTAGGTAATTTTATTATCAGCAATAATATCTGAATAGAGATTAGAATCACCTGGCAAGCTTTAAAAAATATATATCTATGCCCAGCCCCCGCCCAAAACCACTTCATGGGATAGAGGTGGGTGGGCAGGCATGAATATCTGAAAAGCTAGTGCTTCTAATGTGCAGCTAGGGTTGAGAACCGTTTTCCTAGAAGAAAAGAGGCTTGCATTATCTTGTAACCTGTCAAGAAAAAAACTCTCTACTTTTTGTGTTCTGAGAAACATTGTCTAAACTTTACAATTAATGGCACATATTGTGGTATTCTGGCTGGTGAAAAATGATCAATACTGTTTGAGCAACAACTTTACAAATTATTTATTATATTATTTACTTGCTTGTTTTCTTTGTTAATATTTGTCTCTCTGACTAGATTGCAAGCTCTATGAAATCACGGACTTTTCTGTCTTATTTGCTGTGCAGAGAACATTGACTTATTTTTTCAGGCCTGGAGCAGTGACCAGCACATAGTTGTGGAAAAGCAGTTGGGAGCTATCTATGAAGAGCTCTGAGGATATTAATTCCTATTGACCAAGAAATCTCATTCATAGAATATATTTTGAGGAAATAAAAATCCAATATTTTCATACAAGGATATTTATCTTATCATTTTTCAAATAGTAAAGATTGGAAAGCAGTTTGGTTCTTTAAACAAAAGGGAATTTCAATATCTCACAATATATCTTCATATGAGAGACTGTAATAAAACCGTTGTTGAAAATATTAATGACAGGAAAATGCTCCTATTATAGTATTAATGGAAATAGATATAATAAAATGTTAGGGATCTTGCTTTAAATATATGAATTTGTAAAACATTGATTTGGTCGTTAGTTTGATTTTTAATTATTTTATAGTTTGTTGTTTTATACTTTCAAAATGTTCTATCTTATCTTACCTTGTATAGTCTGACCATCCACAACAACAGACGTCTATATAGAGTACATTCCATGCATGTGGCACTGTTCTAAGCACTTTCTTTTTAAACCTATTAAATAGGTATGATTATTGTCCCCATTTTACAAGTGAGGATGCGTAAGCAAGAAGTGATTAGGTAACTTTCCCACGGTCACCAACTCATAAGCTCTAGAGTCCATACTCTTATACCATTAAAAAAAGAAAAAGAAAAAGAAGAAGAAGCCAAAAAAGGTCAACCTAGGGAACAGTTTTAGGTTCTGAGAAAGTCTGTATTGGAGTCCACACATTGGACAGAGCTCACCTGCCCAAAGACTGGAAGAATTAGTTTCGTGGCAGTACAGGGCTTTTATAGATCAAGTCTAATCTCCAGCTTTTTTGACTAATAAAAATTTACATCTACTTTGTTTTAGAAGCATTTTATATATTACCTTGCCTCAAAACAGAAGCTTACAGAGATGACATGATCGTGTTACGCTGCAAGAGTAGAACAGAAATATAGCCTGTTCCTTGTTACTATTTTCCCCTGAAGTCTCTGGTTGTTGGCTAGCAGCTTCCCTGACAACCTGTTTAGGGTGAGACTCCTTCTTCTATCCTGGGAGAGGAGACTTTGGAAATAGCCCATGCAGTATTTAATGAATCCCAAAACTATGAGCTCTGGTGTGGCTCTCTGACTCTGGCTGCCGGGAACTAGAATAGGGAACAGCAATTCATGGAATGCGTGTTTCTGCACTGCTGAGTACCCTGTTCTCTCTCCACGTTTCTTCAATTTTGAGTACCAGAAAAACCTTAGGTATAAATAAGAGGGGATGATGAGAATTAAATTGTACTTCTCAGGAGCAGGGGATTGGGCAGGCTGAAGAGTTACAACTATAAAGTGTCATGTAGCAGTTTCATATCTGGTTTTCCAGAGATTTTTTTTTTTTTTTTTTTTTGAGACAGAGTCTCTCTCTGTTGCCCGGGCTAGAGTGAGTGCCATGGCGTCAACCTAGCTCACAACAACCTCAAACTCCTGGGCACAAGCAATCCTTCTGCCTCAGCCTCCCAAGTAGCTGGGACTACAGGCATGTGCCACCATGCC